>JAMQGT020013513.1:5000-65471 GCA_024447675.2 Pterophyllum scalare
GTTTGTAGCTATTGCAGGCTGAGCTGCAGGGTGGTGTGCTACATATTTGAAATGACTTGGACGAGTGTTTTGTTTTGTTCTTTTTTAAGAATGTCATGTTTTTAAATTTAGAATGTTTTTCAGTGAAAGTCTAAAAAGTATGAGGACTGAAGTCTGATCTGTGTCAGTTTAAAAAATATTCCTTTTTATATTTTCAGTCTTGTTGGTTTAAAGTTTGAGTTTATTAAACAAATAGTGGTTAGAGATGATGATGTTTGACAAAAACAGGAAAACATAGATAACTATGATGGGGTTTCATACGGTTAGATGATTACTGGCATATGTGATCGCTTTGATGTCATTGGACTTTTCACTGTGGCTTGTCTGCCTAAGTACGCATCAAAAACCATTAATGCTGCAGTTATTGTAAGATTTGACAGCTTTTAATCATTTGATATCTTATATTGGACAGGGATTAAGTTTGTTTGTGCGCTTTATATGAACACTGGTTATTTTAAATGAAATGGTGTATGTGATGTGTCTTTTGTAAAAACCACTCCCGTTGTGTTCTCCCACAGGCTACAACCACCCCGCTCTCCTCAAACTGATGACCAATCCAAACAATCTGGTGAGTGCTCGTTACATACGAGATCATTTTTTCATCGGGTGCAACAAGGAAACATTGTGGATATGATCTCCCACAATTTAGGTGAGCTCATGTGGTGGCCGCATTAGTTATGCATATGGTTGCCTAGATAGGCCCAACACTAAAGGCTAAAGGAGCAGGATTCAAACCCGTGCATCCTGTTTTATTCAAAGTGACGAGTTAGTTCCATCACTTCCTTTTACAGTGTCCACTTGCCACATTCAACTGTGCCGTGTTGCGTTTACAAAGTTACACCTCCCAAGATGTGTGTCCAGTTTTTTTCTGTTTCGAGTTGTTTGTCACTGAAGCTGTGTTTTAAAGTGGAAACACATTTCACTGATTTTTAGGGCACTGATTATCTGTGGCTGGGGTCAGGGTTGGAGGTTCAAGTCAATGTCGTGTCCTTAGAAACAGTTTGTCTTCCCTTCAGAGTACATTTGTGAATCGGCCTGCTCTGGGAATCCTGCCGCCGGAAAACTTTCCAGACAGAATTACTGAAAGTCTTCTCTCAGTGAGAAACACACACACACACTCTTACCAGTTAGAATTTATATTGTGCACATGTTTTATTGTTGTTACTTTTGTTCTAGTTTTAATGTCATATAAGAACATATGCCTTTATTCATTTCTCTGCAGAAAGTGCTAGCTCACCAGTGCTAACTGTTGTCTTCCCTGCCTCCATTGTTGCTCCTCCTTTGCTTCCTGTCAGGTGGCCCCTAGTGGAATGACTCGTGTTCAGACAATGGCCTGTGGTTCTTGCTCCAATGAGAATGCTTACAAAGCTATTTTCATCTGGTATAGGGTGAGCGAGTACACATTTGACCTGTTTACACCATGTTAAATGTTACCTGGTGAACACGGCTGAAACTAGAAGATCCCATGAAACTGATGAAGACCTGCAGAAATAAGTTGCCTAAAAGAGACATCCAAACCTTTGTAGCAAAGTGATCTCATATCTTCATCCATTAATTAAAACTGAATAAAAAATGAATAATAGACAAATTAATTTTTACTTTTTTTTAATGCAGAGGTCACCATTCAACAGTGACCTGTGTACTCTGATTAGTGAACGGTAGCCCTTGCAGCCCAACATAAGTCGTATTCAGATGCTGACTTGTCTGTTTGGCCTGTACGTTTTAATAAGAAACATCTTGCATCCACTAACTTTGTGTTTATCAGTAATGTTATTTGATATCGCTATAACAGACAACTGAATCCAAATCAGGCGCTAAAATTAGGACTATGTAGCAGAAGCGCCTCATGTAGGCTGCTCCCTTATTCACAGCTACCAGTCAGTTAGCCCGTGTGAATTCAGCCTCATCCCTGTGCAGAGTGCTGACAGCGTTTGTCTTTGCTTTAGAACAAAGAACGAGGCCACAGCACGCCATCCGTCGAAGAGCTGAACACCTGCATGATCAATCAGGTCTTACTGATAACATTTAACACTTTCCTGTGATGCTGGACTAAACATCTGAATATTATTCTGCAGCTGAATGTCTTTTATGCTTCGATGTTATTCTCTTGCTTAATATCACTGAATCCCCACGTCTTTCCACCTCAGGCACCAGGCTGTCCAGATCTCAGTATTTTATCTTTCATGGGAGCTTTCCATGGAAGAACATTAGGTATGTTAAATACTTACCATAAACACATAACACACACACACACACACACACACACACCCACACACACACACATAGATATACATAGATATAGATATAGTGTGTGTGTGTGTGTGTGTGTGTGTGTATATTTCAGTCATTCATGCCCCATCTGCCCTATGGGTGACCTTTGCCAGAGGCCTGGGAACTTGAGGTTCCTGCACATTATCTTAGCTGTTCCCTTCTGGACAGAGATCTCGGATGTCGTCCCTGGAATCCTCTGGAGCCACTCCCCCAGGTTAGGGGTCACTGCCCCGAGTGTTCCGATTATCATGGGGAACCACTTTTACCTTCAGCTTCACATTGTTTCTAGCTCTTCTTGGTATTTCTCAAGTTTCTTGTGCTCGTTCTTCCTGATGCTGTTATTTCTTGGTATTTCTACACCTATCACTACGACCTTCTTCCTTTGTTTGTCCACCACTCCTGTGTCCGGTTGGTTAGCCATCACCAGTTTGTTTGTCTGTATCTGGAAGTCCCACAGGATCTTAGCTCGGTTATTTTCAACCACCCTTGGGGTCATATCCCATGTTCAGTATATAGATGTTCCTGTATACTCCGCCGGCCACTGGGTTATGGTGTTCCATGTATGCCCTGCCTGCTAGCATCTTGCATCCTGCTGTTATGTGCTGGATTGGCTCAGGGGCATCTCTGCACAGCCGGGCTCTGGGGTCTTTCCTGGGGTGGTAGACCCCAGCCTCTATTGAGCTTGTTCCTGTGCTGCCATGATTAGTGCCTCTGTGGTGTCTTTTAGCCCAGCTTTGTCCATCCATCTATCTAATCTCTTCCACAAATCCAATTTAGGGTTGTGGTTGTGTGTGTGTGTGTGTGGGTGGGGGTCAGGGTATGAAGCCTGTCCCAGCTATCTTGGGGTGAGGAGCGGGATATTTTCCATGTTTCTAATACTCTTACTAGCATGGGAGTGGACAAATATGCTTGATTTATGCAAATGTATGTTTATTATTATTCCAGCAATCCAAAAAATGACACTGTCCAGATTGTTCTCCACAAAAAGCTCATGAAATATGCCAAAAGCCTGGCCGCTGCAGTCATGCTGCTGCACTGTCAGTAGTCAGAGTGCTGACTTTATGTTCAGTGCTCCACTGTCTGACTACTTGCATAAAGTGCTCGGTGCACGGATCGGTGAAGTGCCGCTTCGCAGTCAAAGCATGTGACTGAAGTTCCCACTGTGCTCCAAAATAATCTGCTACCCCAAGGTGCCTGTGATTACTTGGAGAACTCCAGTAGTCTCTGCTGAGTTCAGTGTGTGTCCCAGAGCCCCCTCCACTTTTGCTTTCTCGTCTTCATACAAGTTCTGTATCTCGGTTACAGAGGGTACTTCACCTAGTCTTGGGAATCAGCCTCGTGGGGGGGTCCAGGTTTCCAGATTAGCCATGATCTTATCTTTCAGGTCAGCTGCTCTGGTATTCTTGGGACTCTCAGAGTGTGGGAATGATGATATCTCCCCCTGACCTGACGTCCTGGCTCCCGCTCGCCGTAGCATTTGTGTTGTGCCTCGTCAATCTCTAGTTGCTATAGCAGTTCCCACAGTACCGGTCCAAAGTTTGGGCACTCTCCCATTCATATATTCATATATGGATTAACCATTACAGAAACATAAAAAATGTATTTTGATAATTATGAATAGCATTAATTCAGGCCAGCTGTGGCATACACGTTACATTGGTTGGTGGCCTAATAGATTTGTTTAGGCACTGGATTCAGATTTATGATAATCTTCTTAGCTCGGTACTGTTTTATAGTAAAAATATACTTTGTCAGCTATGATTTAATGACACTTCATAAGTACTTTTTCAGATTTAGGTCATTCGAGACATCCCACTAACAGCTGACTGTGGAATATTTAGCAGTGACTGGACTTGTTGCACAGGTATCATCCTATCACGGTACCACGCTGGAGCTCACTGAGCTCCTGAGAGCGACCCATTCTCTCACTGATGTTGGTAGAAGCAGTCTGCATGCCTAGGTGTTGGTTTATACACCTGTGGAAGGGACTGAACACCTGAACTCAGTGATCTGGATGGTGTATATAGTGACACACCATTCCTATCTGACATTTCCATCTATATTATGGCATTCCATTTGATGCTCTGTTGAACTGTCAAATGCACAAACATTTTAGCATTTTTATAAAGTATTTGCATGTGCCATATAGCTCTTGGCACTCACAGGCAATGTTTATGCAAAGTTTCATTAAGACTGGTCCGCAGATACAAGCGTGCACACATGCCGTACAATCATTATACTTTGATTTGTGTCTTTACAGTATGAAACTTTAGACTCTGCTGTATGTAACTGGAAGTGACTCCGTGGACAGATGAACCAAAGGCTGAGTTAATATTCCAACTTTGTGGATTTATTACTAACCTGCTACTCCTGCCTTGTCAAGGTTGTTTGGCAACAACGCACTCCAAAGTGATCCACAAACTGGATATTCCATCATTTGACTGGCCTGTCGCCCCATTCCCCAGACTACAGTACCCTCTGGATGAGTTTACCAGGGAGAACGCACAGGAAGAGGCTCGCTGTTTGGAGGAGGTATGCTGTATGTGTATGCAGCATAGATACCGTATGGATGTATGTGAACAGCACGAAATGTAGTCACAGCAATGTTTTTTGTCTTTAATTAGTCTTTCAATTAATTTACCCTGGTTATTTGAGGAAAATGGTCTTTTTCTTAATATCTAGCAGCTCTGATTCACAGTAGTTGTACATTTTTATTTTATAATTTTTGGCCTGTGTGGTCCACTCCCACATAAGAGCTACAGTAGCACAATTATGCTGACTATGGCTTACAAAAAAAAGAAGACAAAGTCAAAAAACAGTGCAAGCTGCTGTTTATGGGGCTACAAAGAGGCAGGCTGTTCTGAGTTTCCATGAAGAACATTGGACAGATGCTGGGATATGCTGGGAAAAATAAGTGTGAGCCACAGATTCCCAGTTCTCAGCTTAAAGGATGTAAAGAATCTGCTGCTAAAGTCTTGATGCCGCGGGACAAATTCAGAGGTCTTTTGTGTGTCTCTCTTATAGTCAGAGCTGCTGGCAAAAAGGACACATATGCAGTATTAGGCAGGTGCTGTAATGTTGTGACTGTGACTGTTGTAAGTTACTTTATCTACTGAGATAGTTGAGCGTTTTCTAAAAATCATTAAGACAAAAAAAAAAAATGTCTCCTAACAGCACTAAATGGTGTGTGTGATGCTGGGACTCTTGTGTGCAACTGCAGGTGGAAGATTTGATTGTGAAGTGGAGGCAGAAGGGAAAGCCTGTAGCAGGGATTGTGATTGAGCCGATTCAGTCCGAAGGCGGAGATAACCATGCCTCGCCAGACTTCTTCCGAAGACTGCGCAACATTGCACGCAAGGTAAGTCTGTTGTGGTCATTCCAACTTGCTAAATATTGACAAGTGCAGTGTGTAAGTACACTGATTGTGTTATTTGGTTAAGCTTTTTATGGCTTTTACTTCGAGAAGGATTTAAAGTTGCAGGATATGCGTAAAGACGTGTAGAGACACGTCCGTGGGAATCAGACTGAAACTGCTCTCATTCGGTGTTTGTCAGTGGGAAGTAAGTGTGCAGAAATCCTGTTGGTTTAATGGTGCTGGGACGCAGGCATGCCGAGTCATGTCCCTGCCTTTGCATTCCAGGGTGGGTCAGGATGAATACCTTCTAGTCATTTTGGTATGGAGCTGGTTGGATACGGTTTGAAAAACTGCAATGCAGTGATTTCAGCCCAGTATTCCTTAAAACCTTTTCTCCAAGCAGTAAATAAGCATTAAAGTGGAGGCTTACTAATTAAAATCAATTACTACAAGGGCCCACATGAGAAGCTGGGACTTTTTATTCAATATGTTGCTCGGTCTTAATTCTATCTCGTTATGAACTGCTGCTCGTGAGAGTAAATGTTACAGTTAGGCAGTGAAAATGTGAAATCATCTGGTAGTTTCCATGTCTTTTTTTCTTGCTGTAATCTCTTTTGAGCTTGAACAAGTGCATTAAAGTGAGGTTCAGTGTGTGAGGCTGAAAGGACAGCAGACAGCATCGTCACTCAGAGAGCATCTGTATCGGAGAATGGTAGCTCCAAAGAGAACCGACATCTTCACTGTCGGCGTGTCACTGCAGCTTCCTCATGAAGCCTTCACCAGGCTGTACAGTACATGTCCAACAGACACTTACACTTTTTCTGCTACTACTACAAGGAGTAGTTGTAATTATATGGCTGTTTTAGACTTTTGTATTTTCTGGTTTGATTTGAAGCAGTTTGAATATACTAACTATATACTGGTCTCTTTTACATTCTTTCAAAATTGTGTATCACAGTGTTGCTCTGCTGCTTTATTTGGGTCTTAAAGGTTTTTTTTTTTAAGTGAGATATGATGCAGAGTCTTAGGTCTAAATCTTAATATTCTCAAAACCAGTAACTTATCCAGTGAGACAAATATAGACCAACTGTAGCAGAGAAAAAAGACAGAACAACACCACAACTCTGACCAGGTGGTATAACAGCTACTATATTTACAGAGAGAGGGACACGGTGGAGATGTGTGAGAGGTCAGCGGTAAGAGACGGTCTGTGTGTTTCAGAGTAAGTTGCTCCAGAGGTGGGCTATTTCCTTACTCTGTGTTGATGTAAAAATGAGGTTAAAACACACACACACACACCCTCAGATCCACACATTCCCCGTGAAATTGTAAGACAGCCTTAGAAAAACACCTTCCCAATTAAGAGCAAGGCATATCTCATTTCAAACAACTGGGAGTGAGTGACCGTGTGTGTGTGTGTGTGTGTGTGTGTGTGTGTGTGTGTGTGTGTGTCTTTCTGTGTGTGAAGCCACAGGCTGTGCTCTCACCAAAGAGAACAAGATTGGCTTTAGAAAAGGCCAGGATAAATATTAGAGAGGGCTTAGGATAATCTGCCCTCACACATACACACACAGATGCAGACTCAGTGGGGGAGATGGAGACACACACATTCTCGGACACCTTAAGGTAGACATGATGGCAGACACACATGCACAGTCTGTCTCGTATGTGCGCGCACACACACACACACACACACACACACACACACAGACAAAGAAACAATGTGTGCAGTGCACATTAAAGGAAAGTGCCGTGAAACTGGACACAGTTCTCAGGGAGCCAAAGAAATGGGGAGAAAGGGGGGACGAAAAGAAGAGCGAAGGAAGGGAAGGAGAATAAGGGAGGATGAGAAATAGAAATGGAAGCTGGTAGAAAAAGAAGAGGGCTAAAGAAAAGGAAAAGGCACGAGGAGTGGACAGAGAATGAGACGGGGATGGGCCGATCAAGACAAGGATGAAAAGAAGAAAAGGAAGAGGAGACAGAGCAGGGCGTTGAAGCATGAGGAAGGCCAATGAAGAGGAGACAAAGAAGAAGAGGTGGTATATGGAGACTGTGAGGTAGGACAGAGAGACAAGGCGTCCAATTCATCGGCCTCAGGAGCTCCCTAAATCCACACTGATCCATGGGATTCTTGCAGGGATTTCATCACGCAGACACAGTTTCTCCTCTCACACATCGAGATTCACACACACACACACACACACACACACACACACACACACACAGTTTTTCAAATCCTACATTTACCTTTCTCTGAAACATCCTGGAAGATTTTGTGTGCATTATATATTTCTGTGTCTGATAAACGTAATCAAACAGTGAGGAGAATTCAGACTAGATGCAGGAGTCAAAAAGTGAAGTTTCATGTTGGAAAGATTCTTAAAGAAGCTATTGGACAGATGAAGAAATAACACAAAAACCATTCAGAGTTGAACTCTGTGCCACATGTTACCTGCAATAGGAAAAATAAACATCCATCACATGCTGGTAGCAAAGAGTTATAACAGTTTAACCTTTCTTTTCTGTCATGGTTGACACAAATACAAAATTAAGACATGAATAGTTTGAGATGACTCATTAGATGATCTGTATATACAATCCATTGGTAAAGGTTGTACTAAATAATAATAAATTGTAATAAAAACAACACTACAGGAATTCCTGTTATCCCAAAACCCCCAAATCTAAGTCATCAGGACTTCTGCTGTGCTGCTTCTTGGGTTAAAAACTTTGTTGTTATGGCAACTCAATGGTTTTGCAGTTCACAGAGTCACAATTGCACCATGGAAAACAGAGTTTTTATAACACTGCTAGATGTTATAAATCTGAAAACTGTTTTCACAACTTGGAGGAGGTTAAACATGTTTGGTTTTGTCAGGGTGTCCAGAAGAAAGGCACCTTTTAAAAATGCCTGGCTTCTTTAACTGCATCACACTGAGCAGCTTTTAATATACATTTGTAGAACAAATGTGTTTTTAACAACAAAAAAAAAATCAAGAAGAAAGACTTGTGCAATGCTTTTTTAAAAAAAAATTTTTTATTAAATGATTTTCCTGATGGATCCTGTATATCTTTCACTCAGGAGGTATTGAGCCCATAGCAGAGATGGCTGGTGATGTGGAGGATATTGAAGTTCCACAGGAGGCGACCAAGTTTATTAAGAAGAAACAGCCATCTAAGAAAGCCAAGAAAGGTAGGATCACAACAGCCTCCATAACACTTTGTTTTTCTGCTCTTCATCTCAGGATTGTCATTTGGTTCTTTATTTGGAGCTGGCTATTCTCCAGCTCTCAGTCTCATCTGTGGCTCTGCTTCTTCTTGTCACATTTCAAACCAGACTGTATCACACCACCAGCAGTACATCCAGAGTCCTGACAGTGATGTCTGTTCTCTGTCTATCACACCGTCGCAATCTACCTCTGTTTCCTCACAGCATCATGCTCTTTCTCATCTGTTATTTGTGTGTAACGCTTTGACTGCCGTGGGCTCATGGTCTGCATGGTTTTGGTTCTGGTCCGTGCCAAAAGATAAAATCAAACAGTTAATTTGGTTCTTTGGCTACAACGTGAATAACTGTGTTTCGTTAGGTGTGTTGTTGTTGGGTTTTTTTTGTTTTCAAACCTATCCTGCACAATTTCGTTGCTGTGACTTACAGTATGGGCAAAGCCTCCATTTAATGCTAACAGCTAAATCCCTGCTGGCCTTGCTCCACTGCTGAATTGCTAACAGCAGGCAGTGGATTTATGTTTGCTGAAACAGAGGATTAAACTCAAAATGTACTAGGGGACAGTTCCACTAGACTGGCAGGTAAGGTTCTGATCCACCTTTCCTGTCCAAATATGGCAGCGCCCTGGTTATGAAACAGTTCTGTTACTTTGCAAAATCCTGGACGGTATTTGACAGAATTTGCCAGAACAGAATTTCATTGCGCTCTATTGGTCTGTCTATTTTAATCATAATGATGGGAATCTCAGTATTCTTTTTCCCCCCAATGTTGTGACAGGAGACGTTAGATCATGTCCATCATTGCTGGTTTACAGTTACCAGGTCTTTACTCTCAACCTGTGCTTGGTGTTGATTGTCTGTCATTCTCACTTTCTTCTGGCTCTACTGTGAGTCTGTTCTTCTATCTACGAGCCTGCACGGGACACATCAGATTAGAAGAGAAGATACGTGGTCTTGGGTAGAACTCTATATTGTGACTATATTTATTTTTCTAATCAAGCAAATCCATCTTTTTATATATATATATATATATATATATATATATCTTCCTCAGTCTTTAGTTATTTTCTTTCATTTGTTTTCCTTCTTTACTGTCCTCTCCTTTGTTTTTGTCTCTCGGTTACTTACCAGATTAGTTTACTATGAGATGATATAACACATCACTTGAACCCCCACACACAAAGACATTGGCCTTAACACAAAAACAATAAATACATATTGTTTCCGAGCTCCTGCCTTTGTCACTCACACACACACACACACATGCACTCACATACCCAGTCTCCTGCCAGAAAGGGGCTTCTGGTTTGCATTGAGTACAAATCCAAGTTTTATGACAGTTTGTCTTTCCTAAACCCGGGTGGATAGATTCTCTTTGATGAGCTCTACTTTCGTTAGTGGTTGGGGTGTACGTGTGTGTTACTGTGCACGCGCGTGGTTAATCCACTCAGGCGTCACCGCTAATGAGAAGGGGAGGTGTGGGAGACACTGAGAAGGCGACACAGGGATCATTAGATACGCTCACATATACATATAGTGCATCTATACACACTCTCTCTCTCACACACACACACACACACATACACACACACACACACACTGCCAGCATGCTTGTCATAAGTCTCTGTTCTCTGGGCTTAGATATATGACTTTCAGGCACAGAAAGGTGGATGTTGGGGTTATAATAAGCCTTTGTTCCTAAATATGTCTCAGCACTTTTTACTTCTTGAAAATTCAAGTCTGCCATCAAGAAAATACTTTAAATAAATATTATAAAAAATATATTTATTTTTGTTTATTGATTTCAAGATTTTTACCTTACTGATATAAACATTGCAAAAAAAACCAAAAACAACAAATCAAAATGGCAATTGCATTCATTTTTTTATAACATTGCAACTTTTCACTAATTGTGTTTGCACGTGTAAACCGAACGAGCTTTGAAACGTGCCAACTAAAATCATATAGACACTAAATTAGACTAGAAAATATCTGTATTCCCAGTCATGTCCTTAAACTGGGGTGAGACTTTTTTTCTTTATTGATAGTGTGAATCTGATAAAGGTGATCTCTTTCTCACAAATTTGATATCTGTATCAATGTACTGAATTATGTTACGTTCTATTATGTTGCACTTCAGTGACACGGTGGGCAGCTGTGAGTAAATCAATTAAGAAAATGCTGATGTGGGATTTTGTGACTCTAAACAACAACTCGCACCGTTACCAGAGCTGTGTGTGGAGCCCAGTAGGATCAGAGGTCGCTAGCAGTGGCGATGCACCCTGCTGCCAACAACCTGCTGCTCCGGAACAACTGCTTGTTTTCCAAAAGCAGTATAACACTTGTTATATTGCTTTATTAGCTGCACTGAGCTCAATGCAAACACACTGTTAATTGCAAGTGCCATAGCCACGATTCAATGTATAATTATTTGAGCTTTATTTGTCTCGCTGATGATCCAGACAGAGGTTTTATATCAAAACAGAGACTTAACAGTACTTTCCTTATGTGTTTTTTTTTTCTCTCACTCCCTCACACACACACACACACACACACACACACACACACACACACACGTGTGCGCCAATCATTTTTGACGGAGATGATTGAAAAAAGCTAAATGAAAATGATCCCCAATTAGCACTGTTTGTCATGGAAACCTCCACAGCAACTCTGTGGTTTGCACTTAAATTGAGAAGAGGAAAGAGGGACTAAGGGAATGAAAGAAATGAGAAGGGGTGGTGTGTGTGTGTGTGTGGGGGGGGTTGCATCATGTCCAGACTTGTCCTGTACTCACCACTCCTCCTCCTGATGAGACAGAAAGACAGAGGGAGAAAATAAGAAACAGCAGTGGCTTGTAAAGTCCTTTCACATAATAATGCGATTGTTTATTAAACCTTGTCTTGAAAGTCTGGAGTTTGTTGGTGTTGCTCACAGACAGCATAGAGGATGTTTTCATGTGTAAAGGCATAACTCAGGAAAACACTTCCTACAGTTCACTTTGGATCACACTGGAGTTTGCCAGCACAAAAAGATTTTGTTAGCATCATGCATAAGTCGATAAAATAATTTTTTTTCATCCATTCTGCTCACCCCTACACGAAGCAATTCATTTTTCATATCTTTGTTTTGTTTTTGGTTAGTGACCTTTGTTCCTTGTCATCTCTTATTAATAAGATTATGCTGAAAATAAACACATAGCATAAGTAAACATAAGGTTTTGTTTTTTACCCAGATATGGACTTTACAGATGAACATTAATCTTTTGAGTGCTGCCTTGTGGAAAATTAGATAAAGCAGTTTCCATACTTGAATTTCCAGTTACCTGGTGGCCGACCTTCTTTTTAAGGCTTTTGTGATTATATATGCAATAAGACACAGTCAACTTATTACATATCATGCCAATTTACTGGTGATGCCCCTTCTATGGTTTAAATCTGGCCAAACGTATACAGTAGTATTTTTGTCCTATGGTGGCAAAATGCCAAAAATGCCTTTGGGTAGACTGGCTAGCTCACAACTCCCATAAAACTATAAAGCAAGGTGGTAGAGTACAAATCAGTTTAAAGCCCCATATGATGCAGACAAAGACACACACATCTACCGCCGTCTTCCGCCTACCTGTCTATGACTTAAAAGTAATTAGGCACCGGGCCAAACCCCACACTACACGCACAGACCTTTCTGTTAGAGTGCATGCCAGCCGGAAAGCACATTTGGCTGACTTGAAAGGCATCAAAAGGCATCTAAAAGCAGGACAGAGGAAGAGAGAGAGGGCGAGAAAACGGTGGAGCAAACGCTCTCTCCTCTGCTTGAAAAGGTGGGATGAAAGAGAGATGAAAGAGAGAGTGCCTACCTTCTTCTTTTTCCTGGTGCTGCATCTCTTTTTTTGTTGTTCTGCTCCTCCCCTACAGCCCACCTGGGATCACAGACATGATCCAGAATAAGGACACACGCACACACGCGCGCACACATGCGCGCACACACACAGCTAGATGTAGGCACATAAAACCAACCCGGAAACCTGAGTTCCATATTTAATTTTTAACTTTCAAATCAGTAATGCACATACTGTGCATCCATCCATCCATCCATCCATTCTCTACCGCTTATCCTGTTCGGGGTTGGGGGTGGGGGGAGTGGGGGGTGGGGTGGGGTGGGGCTTGAGCCTATCTCCAGCTGACATAGGGTGAGAGGCAGGGGTACACCCTGTACAGGTCGCCAGCCTGGCTAACACATAGAGACAGACAACCATTCACACTCATACATTTGAATCTGAACAGCTAGAACACACAACACATACTAATTATTTCAGTATCTCTCGTTCACACAAGCGTACACATGTATATCTGGTTTGTTAGAGGAGAAAACTAGAAATAACTTGAATTCTGCCCTAATGGTGAGTTTTGTCTCTTCCTTCAACTCTGTCCTTGAGTCAGTAGAGGACTCATTAGGAACAGTGTCAGTTTGTGGTCAGTGGCCTTCTTTAGCTGCATTATGCACCATCCACAGCCATTATAGATTTAAGTTCCAAGCAGTAGCTATTACCTACCAGGATAGGGCCTTGACCTTTCATATTCAGACTTTAGAAATACTGCACTTCATGCATATTACCATCAAACATCAGCCATTACTTCCACAGTCATTAGCATTCTCTATTGCTTATTGGTAAAGGCCATTCTGGCATGTCAATATTGCAGCTTGTGCAGACTGGTAATTTGCATTACCTGTTTACCTTCACCCCTTTTAATCTGTTTTCTGTATAAGCATGAAAAGGTTTATCAATCATGCCTTGAATCCAAATAAAGGCTATTATCCATTATTGACTCTTTTTATATGTGTGAAAAAATAAAAGAAGCAAAAAAGCAAAACTGGAAGAAAAAGGTTGGACAAACCTGGTTGCCTTTTCTCACACTTAGAGCACAACAGGGGATTCTCACTACAGGGTACTTTACTCCCACTCGCTTAATGTGAATCTGTGGTGAGTCTGAATACAGTCCATCATTACATGAACTTTGTACTAGGGAGCTGAAAGATAAAATCCATTAAAAATTTCTCATCCTGCTGATTTGGACATTTGTATTCCTTGGTAATGTCAGCACTGCATTTGTGAAAGCCCCGCCAGATGAGACAAGCAGATGAGTCAGCCTTTGAGATGATCAGTCATGTAGAACCCCCCCCCAATGAAACTAAAGCATAGTTTTTCAAACAAAACATCCCAGTAAGTAAACACAATTAGCATTTCCCTTTGTGCACTTTCACATCATTCGAAGAACTGTGAAACCGTGTCTAATAAATCAGTAATTTCAAAATAAACAAAACAATGCACGCATCAAAGACAGGAAATGCTGTTCTTTGTACTTTGCTATTGAGCAGCTCAATATTTTAGTCAGTGTTTCTTTGTTTGGCTCATCAGCAAGATGTTGTGTTGACAGGGCAACACACGACACATATTAAGTACTGTGTGATGCTATGGAACAGATAGGCTTGTAATCCATGCTACTATGTGAATCTTTTTTTTTTTCTGGTATACAGTGTGGTAAAATCAGTGTTCTCACACAGCCTGGACCATACTCCACACCTCCATGGCTGAGGTGGCTGTAAGGAGCTGGAGCCGTGAGTTGGCTGGTACCTGTGGTGGTAACCCCGGAAACATACAGTGGGCACGAGAGGTCAAGAGAACCAAGAAGAAGCTGAAAAAGAGTTCTTCTGGTTATCTGGAAATTTAAAAGTGGCTGACAGGTAGAGGAAGGCCAGCTGAAGCAAAAACTTGGATGTGGGAGGAGTTTGGTGAGACTTGGAAGGAATACTTATTGATACTTTATGCTGAGGTACTGTACAACACTGAGATCTCCTCAGTCCTGCTCAGTCACATCCTGATTGTGTGGATCAGATAAGCACCACCCTCTTGAGGATTCTTGAGGTGGTGAGAGTTTGACCCAGGTTTTGTGTGGGTGTCCTGCGGTGGGTGCTTCCAGGTCTGGGATATCAAACCTGTTCTTACAGGCTTTTCATCTGAATAAAACCATAATGAGAGCATGGCTCTCATTACTGGCAATAAGTCAGACTCCTCTCAGTGGTCGTTTGCCAGGGCTGCCCTTTGTCACAGAATTTCTTGGTATAGCCAAAGGGTGAAAGGTTTGGTGTCCTCAGGATCACGTCTTTGCTTTTTGTGGATGATTTGATCCAGTTTATTGGAATAATGATCTCCAGGTTTTGCTGAGGAGGTTTGCAGCAGAGTGCAAAGTGGTGGAATGAGAACTGGCGCCTCCAAATCACTGTGCCAGTGTTTTGTGGCAAAGAGAGAACTAAGCACAAAAACAAAGCCGATGATTGACTGGCCAGTCTACATTCCTGCCCTCACCTCTGGCCTTGAGCTTTGGAAAGCGACTGAAAGAATAAGAATCTGGATACAAGTGGCACACATGAATAGAATTACAGTTTGCTCACAGGCAGGTTTGAGTCTGTTCGGTGTCCGTTTACAGTATAGTGGGTTTCAAGCTGGCTTCAAGCCTTGTATATGATTCATATAACATTTAAAGTTGCATCTTCCAACTTTACATGTAAACAGATAAATAAATCTGCAAACATGCCCATCCACTCCAGCCTTCCCTCCCAAGTGAGTTATGTTGTCTGCAGCAGAGTAAAGCTGCACAGGTAATGAAACTTGTAGTGGCTCAGTGAGAGTCAGTGTTAAGAAACCAGAGGAAACTTGTACTAACATGGCTGAAATACACAGTCCTGCTGTGTCAATCTGTCTGTCAGATTACAGAAGCATAGGGAACAGAGCTATCAACTTACTGTCACGCAGTGTAGCTGCTTCTCACATCCAGCAGCCACACACACACATGCACACATCACTCTCAGCAGGCAGGTTTCCTCATCCTGAACAGGATTCTCTGGGGCTGTGGCCAGAGTTTCTGACCCAAGGATTTCTGTTGTAGACGTGTGCATGGTTGTTGATGGGTGTGACAGATAGAGGTCTCGGTTCCCAGCTCCCCCCAATGAATAAAAACACAGACAGAAAATGAGCCCTTGTTTGGCCCTCCATACACACTAACTCACATATGCACACAGTCACAGAATTGATTTTAAGTGTCCTTACAGATGGGAAGTAAAATATGTGGCTGATGGCTCTAGCCTTGAATGTTGGATGTGTATGTGGAAATGAAGAGTGTGTCAGTGTAAATGTTTGATGGTTTTTATGGTCTGTAAAAATGGGTGTGGTGCAGTGGTGAAGATGAAGGCTAAAACCTACAATCAATCAAGAATCAAGCCGTATGTATGGAAATGCATATGCCTTTGAAGGCACAGGTTTTATAAAGTTAAAACCTTACAAGCTTGTTAAGTATTATCACTGAGGAATAACACAGTGACAGCATACCAACACTGATCACCCTACCTGCAGTCTCATTTACTCTTTGTATGTGTCTAGAAACTGCCGATGTGTACATGTCTTGCTTGGATTTATTCATTTGGAGAAGAGATTCAGTTGATCCAAAATGCCGGTGTTTAGTAGAATCTGTAATATGTAAGCATATGTCGACAGTCCTGGCCTCCCTTCACTGGACTCCCAGTGCGTTTTAGGATTTATTTTATTGGAATGAATTGGAATGAGTTGCCCCTTGTTAGGATGGCCCTTCTCCTTGCACATTTTTTAAGTACACCTTAAAACTCATTTTTATTCTTCGGCTTTTGACCCAGACAGAGTTGTAGGTATTTAGGCTATTTATTTATTATTTATTTATTTTGAATTTTTCTGGCCCTAGATATATTTGTTGATGTGTGGCTCCTTGTGTGTATGGTGCATCTTGTATTTTATGTAATCCTTCAACACTTTGTCAACTTTTTTTGTTTTAAATGTGCTTTATAAATAAAATTTGGATTGGAAAACTACACAACATTTTTCATATAGTCAGAGGGGTGTTAAGGTTTTTGTTACTTTCTGACATGTATATACTATACACTTTTTGTTTGTTTGATTGTTTGTTTTTCAAATAATGAGACCAGCGAATATACAAGTAATCCTTGTCAGCCAAAAGCTCAGAGTTTTTTCTTTTTGCTAGGATGACCGTGAAGTCACTGAGAGGGAAAATCTCTAATACTGATATGTCAGACAAGCAGCTCTGGCTTATAGGGAGGTTGGACTTAGAGGAAGAGGAGCAAATTTGGTTTGATTCGGTGAATGAACTGATGGATTACACCAAAGCCCAGTATAACAACATATAGCAATATAACAAGCCTAGCAGTAACAGTTGAAAAATTACTGAAGACAAATTACAGAATTTAAACATCCCACAGTGTAGAATGAGGGTTCATCTATTTTAATAAAATTCTTTGTTTTAGGCCCCTATGCTCTTTCTCTCTTAAAAACAGGAGATTGTGATCTGTGTGTGAATGTCTGTGTGCCCGTGCATGTGCACATGTGCGCCTTTGTATTTGTGTATGAAACCTGCAGAAGATACACTGCAGTTCTTCTGTTTTACACCTGTTTCATCTCATCCCATAACACAAATTGAGGGTGGCAGTGTCCCTTTTCCTGCCAGTAACACAGCAAACTGGCAGGACCTGTGACCCGTCAGGCAAACTCACCGTGACTTAAAAGATGAAAACATTTATGATTTGCATGCAAAGCAGTGATAATAATTCAGCTGTGGATTGGTTCTGGTAATTTGTAGGGAGAAAAAAAAAAGTCTCCACTTCTGTGTTTTTAGATTTGGAGGCACGTCGGAAGTGCCACAAGAGTTTATATTTTTGCCTAATCGGGGGTTACATGGCATTTAAATTAGTGTGGTGTGTTCACTAAATTACAGCTGGTTTTTAAACGCGTGTCCCCCAAGTCAAACATGCCGAATGTGTTCTCAAAATAAAACTGCTCTCTTCCCTTATTCCAAATCATCACGTGTGTGCTCCTCCAGTCTGGCTTGGTGTCGACCATGAGCTCTACTCATCCAGACTCATTTGTCAACCACTCTAAATACAAGTCTTCAACTGAGTTCCTGGAACTCAAGTGTAAGTTCCCCATATCCAACTGGCCATTATTACTTTAAATCCAAGTGAACATCAGTCAGAGTTCTCTAAAACCCAGCAGTTTGTCAAGTGTGAGATAACACTTCATACTACGTCAAATACAGTGCATGTTTTTAAATCAGTTGTGGCATCATGAAGTAACATAAAGATGAAAAAAAAAAAACCCTGCAACTTTAAAAAGTATTATCTTTCATATTCGCTTCAGTTTGTCCCAAATTCAGCTAAGACTTAAAGGGTCCTGGACAAAAATGAGGATTCTCCGTTTTCTACCAAAAAATACTGTAAATTTTCTTCAATTTTGCACATTTTGAATTTCTTTGCTGCTTCCTGCAGCTCTTGGGTTCTGGTTTTAAATCATTTCAACACTTACACCAAATGTGATTTGGTAGAGGCTTATTAAAATTTTAAATATAACATTTTAAATCTAAATATTCTTGACTGACTTTAAGTTTTCCAGGGTAAAATCAGAATAACGAAACCATCCAAAATCAAAATACCCTTCAAAAAGCTGCAAGCTTTTAGTTTTAAGCAAATTTCTTTCAGGTTTTTAGAAGAAAAGCCACAGAATTAAGAAAAACAATTCAAAATATGTTCACTTAGTTTTGTCATCAGAAATGAGAGATACAGGGGGTTTTTTTTGTTTAAAGGAATGGAGGTATATCTGAGGTCACTGTCAGAGATAAGAAGCAACTGCAGGAGGAACAAAGACTCCCCTCTACGATCCTAACTGGACAAGAAAGAAAGGTCATCCCATCATCACTCTGACCTCTTCTCTGCTTTTAATCTCTAGGCTTGTAACTTGTCAACAGCATTTTTAGGTAGCAGCGTTTGGTCTTATACTGTAACTCCTAAGCTTACACATGCCAGCAAAATCCCCACCGCATGGCTATCAGACCATCTCATGAGCTATTTGTTGGCTCCGGTTGTGTTGACGGAGCGCTGATGAGATGCTTGGCTGTTTAATGTGTATGTAATGTTCCACTAATGTCTCTGCAGTGGCTTTATCTGATATGCTATTCTTGGTCAGAAGCTAATGCTCGCAGAAATGAGGACGCTGTTCCAAATATTTGTTGATTGGTCGGGTACCAGGGTGGACTAACGCATATGGCCTTGTGGCACCATGTAACGGAAAGTTCAAGAGGTTTAAGTCTTTTAATAGTCATTAAGTCCTGTCATTGACCTTGTGTTGGGATAGCTCATTCAATGTTATTTGTCTTGAAGATGGTGATAAAGTTTTGTAATAGTAGGCTTCTGGAGAGTGTCTTGAAGACTGTGGGAAAATCAGATATCTTAATGGGCCGGTTGCTTTTTGTTCTGTTGAGACCCATGCTGCATTTTAAATCTTGAACAGTAACAAGTGCTCTGTGAAAAGAGAGATGATGTTTTGTAAAATTAAGATGATGGCCAAGCCTGCGCATTGAAATTCTGACCAGTATAGAAGCAGATTTTTTCATGAAAACAATGTTTTCTTCTGGTTTTTCTGTTCTTTCAAAATAGTATATATTCTGTCATACAACTTGATTATTTATTGGTTTCCCTCTGCCTTAGGTTCTAGTTAACAGTGAAGTACTAATGGGCTTTCTATGGCTTTACCATCTAAAGACAACCACTTAATGCAATGTCGAGGAACTCTTGATTTCTAGGTTTAGTTATATTTATGTCTTAATGTGTCCAAAACAAACATGTTTTTTTCCTTTCTCAAAGATTTGATCTATCGTTGCGGCATTACGTTTTTTGAGTTTCTCTGGTTTCAGTGAGGACAAAGAGGGAAAAACAGCCACTTTGGGAAAAATATATCAACTCTTATTAAGCCAGTGTGATGCAATAGGGAGTTTCATCAAAGCAATCTAATTAATCAAAGGCGTGTTGATACGTTTCTGTAAATTATGGCTAACAGAGAGTGGGAGAGACGGAGGGAGGGAACAAAGAGGAAATAGATTTTGGGAAGAGGGGTGGAGGGAGAAATAGTGGGAAAAGGAGGGGCAGGAACTATTCTGGCTATGATAACCATCAACAAACCAGACAGTCTTTCAGAGGTGGAAACTCACATGTGTGTATGTGTGTTTCCCCTCAGGTCATGTAACATGTGGTAAGGAGGCTGTGTTTTTGTGGTAGTGTCCATTCAGGCTCTGGCTCCTGGGGGAACCTTCCAGAAGGAATGAACACTCTTCCTCTGGGAGGCCGGTGTAGGAAGTGAAGCTTCCAGCTTAGTGGAACTGACCTTCACACCCCCTGCTGCTTTTCACATTAAGGCCATGGCAGCTATGTTATGGGATATAACCGTTAATCTAATACATTTTATGGTTGCTATTCTGGGTCATTCCTGCTATACAGGTTTCGTCCCCTATAACTAATAATAATAAAATGGACATGATTTTTAATAATCTTTGAAAACAGTGATATATTTGACTGTCTGAATAAGATATTGGCCAAGCTGGTACACTTAAATCTAACAATTATTGAAGCAGATTGTTCATGGAAGCGCTGTGAGTGCATTTCACTCTAATTCTGGCGCTCCCATTTACGTCTTCTTACAAGAAAACCCATGATAAGCATTAATGACGTGAAAGAAGGTAGAGTTAACAATACAATAAAGACTGATGATTCATTTTCTTATCTGTTTTTTTAGATGATTATATGGTACTTAAAGCAGCATTTTAAAGGTATTAACACAAAGGAGGGAAATATTTGTAAAATAAAAATACATTTTTGCCAGACAGAAGAAACACATTCCACCATCAATATTGTTAGATTGTAGTTTGGCCTGCCTGCTTTAAATTGTTTCAGAGCATTCACTTATCTGCAGCTACAGTCTTAGTAAAACAGATGTTCTGCAGGTCCTTCTTTAAACTATTATTAATAAAAGTTGATAAGAAGTCAACTTGTATATTTAGTTCTCATGAATTTTCTTTCTAATGTTATGCATTTATTTAGTATTAAGATGAATTATTATTGAGTGTAGAATGAAAATTAGTACAGAAAATTTATGTTATATAATAGTTAGACTTGTAGACAGTTGTCCATTGTTGGCTTTGTGGCAATGTTTTCATTTTTTATCTTTTGAAAGCAATTTCACAGACTCTGCTCTCACCATAAAGGCAGCCTTAGGGACAAAGTTTGCCATTTTGGGTGATCAGGGACTGTTTTTCTTTGTAATAAAAGTTCCTTTTTGTTGCTCCATCCCCCTTAAATTCCCTCAACCTCCACCCCTTCCCCTTATTTTTTTTTTTAACAAGGGACCTTTAATTTAGCGAGAAGGAAGCAATGAATTGTAGAGTATACTTTTCCACCAACGGCTTGGGAAGAGTAGACCTTTTTCTGTGTGTCTCTACTCTGCCTAATGCAAAACCAAATAGGTAACATATGTTGTACCGGAGCTGCTACTGCACTCCTCTTAATCACTTGTCCTCTTTGTCCCTTTAACTCTGCTGTCTCTCTTTCTCTCGTCAATGCTTAGTTCATAAAAGGTAATATGTAGTAATCAGGTACTCTATACAGAAAAGTTTTCATTGTGACTGAGGCAGAGTTTAAATATGGAAAGGGTGGGCCTTCCTTTTGTTGGACAAAAATATGAAGCAGTAAAATTGATTATTCTCTTATTTTGTCTGTGTGTGTGTGTGTGTGTGTGTGTGTGTGTTTTTGTTTAGGGAAAGTGCGGGTGTGTGTGAGAGGAGAGTTTATCAGAGGAGACATGTCAATTAGCAGGGGGACACAGAAGGCAGAGCCAAAGGTTACAGGTCAGGGTGGGGGGATTCGTCAGCTGTCACTAGCTATAAAAACTTACTGTGTTCAAATGTGTGTGTGTGTGTGTGTGTGTGTGTGTGTGTGTGTGTGTGTGTGTGTGTGTGTGTGTGTGTGTATATGTGTATGGGTGGGGGGTGGGGTGGGGGTTGTGCTATTGGGGGAGCCTTGTTGTAGGTCAGAAGCCACTGAGTTGAGACTGGAAACAGACAGTTCCCTGTGTGTGGTGTGTGACACCTTCTCTTGCAACAAGTGACGGCACAGAATTAAAACAGTCTCCTCTGAAAGACGAAGTCCTGTTTTATTTCTCTATTTTCTATTTAAACTAACAGTAATTTTTAAATATTCTTCATTCTGTATTTAGAAGTGAGATGAAAAAAATTCTGTCGTGGAAACAAATTTTGGTGACCTTTAAACTATGTACAGGCAACATACGTTTAACGTGGCATGTAAAACAAATGCAGTCTGGGAACGTAACCTTGCATTCGCAGAGAGATGGTGAATATGAAAATCAAAGGAATTGGGATGGGGTTTTTTTAAAACCTATAGATGTTAATAATTGCTGTATGTGTGACAATGTTTGTGCAAAGTTTTGTTCCGATTGATCCACCTGTTAAGGAGTAGGTATATATCATTACAGTAAAATGGTAAGCACTGTGCACTCTTTGAAGCTACTAAAACGGGCACAAATATATAATGCATGAATAATATACATTAATGTAAATAATAATATAAAAAATTAGTAATTTCATCTTAAACTGCATTTAAAAGCAGATGCATTTTTTGAGATTGCTGACACTTAAAATAACACTCACTCTGTTGCTCAGTACGAAATTTTAACTCAAATATCATCAAATCAGTAATTAAATGACAGCAAAAACCTGGGATCACCGACACAATAAAGGAAGTAGGGGCTGATTCAGATATTAAATCGATCCTGGCCATTTCTTTTTGTTTTGTTTTTTTTTCTTGATAAACCTTTGGCTTGTTTGTGCTTGTTTTTTGCTGTTGTTTCTGACTTTGTCTTTTTGAGCCCCACCTTGGTGAATTTAGTTATACTGCAATCAACCCAAATGATGACCAAAAAGTACAAAAATGGGGTCCAGATTCTGATGATCCCACTTATCCTTTAAGAAAGTCTACATTAAACATTGTATTAAATAAACAAAGGAAAAGTTAAATCCCTATAATGTCAGACTGAATGATGACTCTGAGGTAATTTCAGTTTTCCAAAGTTCACATATAGACTTTCTAGAGGTCTGGAAATTACCTGTTCCTCTGAGAGCTTAAGTGTTTTCTCTAGCAGAGCGAGAAGTGATCAGTGTCAGTAGAAAGAGTTAGGTCAGTTCTCTGTTTTGGCAACTGCTCAAAACAAAGTACAGGCTTTAGACCGCAGACAGAAGCATTATGGGTACATAATGCCTTCTTTCCTCGCCATCCTTTCTCTCCGCCTCACGCCCTCCATTCTTCCTTCCATCTCCATCTCTCCCCGCAGTCTAGTGTTGTGTGGGCAGGAATAAGAGTGGTGTGTATGTGTGTGATCAGAGGACATGATTAGTTTCCTTCATTAGGCTAAAGGCCGGGCTTTGCTCCATGGCAAATATTGGGCCATGGAAATGAGACATTTACACACACACACACACACACACACACACACACACTTTGAAATGGCACACCTCTAACACTCGTCTAATATGGACTCACAGTCCTGGACAGGACATTCCTCATTTATTCAGCAAATGGACATAAACACACACACATATTCTGACCACATTTTGACACTGTCTCTCACACGGAGAGGAAACACACACACACACACACATATTCTGGCTTCATCCACACTGCCCAGTCCCACCACACACACACACACACTCAAACATATCCCTATGGAAAACACACTCACACACTCACACACGCACTCACACACACGTGCCAAAGCAAATGGGCACAGGTTGTGGCTCGGCAGAGTGTTCCTGCAGCTTTAATTAAATCCAGCGATTAATGAGACGTGATCAGTTCCAGACTGAGTTGGGCACATAGCCCTGTGTGTGTGAGCTGCCTCTTAGCAATGCACACCTTGATGAAAGTAGGTTGTATATTTGGGTGTGGCTGTGCATAAACGAGGCTCCTGTAATAATTTCAAAACGTGTGTGCAAGTGTACCTTATTTCTTTTAAAGGCGGACCTGTTATTCTCATTAACAGCTCTATATTTTTGTTCTACTGCCTCTACTGAAGGCATGATTCACAGTTCAAAATAATCCTTAGTTAACTTATAGTGGGCCTCTAAGTTTATCCGCTGTGTGAAACAAGCTCTTCTCCTTTTAAGCCCACCTTCCCTTTCAGCCAACTTTCATCTGATTAGTGGCCCTTTGCATACAGATTATTTGAACCACAGGTGAGCTATGTTCATGGCTAGAGATGCATGCTTAAAATTACGATTTTACGGGCATCCCCTCTCTTTGATGACAGTGAAAATCAAAAGCTGTCAAGGATCAGCTGTATGGCAGGCAGGAAGAAGGACCCCAATGCAGAATACGCCGGACAGAGGTAAGAGGATGAGACTGCTTTATTTGCGTGCAATGATGGAACTAAAACGGTGCCAGGCAGGGTGACACACAGCAAGGGGAGCACAGAGGGGGAAACAACAGCGGGCACAATGGCGGGAACCGTGACGGGAAACAATGAAGACGACGCAACAACAGGCAAGGAACTCACGAGACTAAAGTACACAAGAGGGTTAATGACATGGGAGGAAACAGGTGGGAACACAGGTGACGTCAATGAACACTGACGAGACAAGGGGAAGCAAAACTAAACACAAGACATAGGGAACACAGGACTATCAAAATAAAACAGGAAGAGAGAGGACCAGGAACATCACAGGGGGAAACACCAGGGACCAGAGAAACCGAAATACAAAAACAGGGAAACATAACCACAGAACTCAAAACACTGGGCCACTGGCCCAGGACCATGACAAAAGCAGAGGAAAAACTGTTGGAAAGATCAGTCTGAAGCCTGACCTTTTGGCTCGTACGGATTATTTGTACGTATGCTGACTTCATAATTTGCTACGTTTCACATGAGCATCTAACAGTGGAACTGTTGACAGAAAAAATAATAGTTCCCCTTTAAGTTTATAAAGTTTGCATCCTGGAATGCTGCTGCTACCGCTGGTAATACCACTTTAATTAACACTGCCAATGCTGCTCTTACTGCTACTCCTAGATTTGTAACTACTACTGTTTCCTACAAGTATTCCAGTTTCCTATTACTGTCCAAAGATATGCTTGTTAGGTTAATTGGTGATTCTAGACTGACCATAGGGGGGAAATTCAAATGGCAATGTCTAGAGAGGTAACGTACCCAAGGTCTACACACCTTACACCCACTCCCAGCGGGGATAGAACTCCAGCCCCCTTATGGCCTTGAATTTGAGATAGACCAATGTTAATTGTTTACCACCACTTCCTGACAAAGTGGACATCTTTTTACACTTTTTTTTTTTTTTTTACACATTTGTAGGGGACACACACATGCTGATGCATACCTGTCAGAATAGCAATTGCCAATATAATCATCTGTTTCTTCACTTAAATGTTACATAAAGCCACAGTACAAAAGAATGTGTGTAGCCATGCATGCTTGCTTTCCCATGTTTGGACAAATTTTTCTTTTATTCCCCCCGCTTACACTCACATAGACACACACGTGTGCCATGTAGCTATTTGCTGAGCTGGTGCTGCGCTAGCTGAGGAGGTGGAAGAGGGTTTAACACAGACAAAGACAGCCAAGCCCCACTGGCAGGAAGAGACTGCCGAGGTGGATGCAAAACCTGACCTCCTCAACATGCTGTGTGACCAGAGAGAGATCCAACATGCAGACAGCGTCAGCCTAATATATGTGCATGAGCTCATTTGAACTCTTTTAACAAACACCCATCTCTTTGTGGTGTAGGTTGTACAGTGAGTTTAGATTTGAGAGGGAAACTCTCGAAGATAGAGGCCCTGAAACATACACACACATGCAGTGTAAATACACACTGAGGTATTTTTCCATCATTTGCGGTGTACAGAGCTATGCCCCGATGTTTATGGCACTGTATGCTTGTCTGGAAAGATGCAAAGTTGTGTATGTCTGTGTTTGTGAGTTTCTGTGTAAGGATGTGGGAGTGTCTGGGGAGGAATGAACAGTTTTCTTGGAAGCACCGAGCTTTGACGTTTGTCTGTGTTTGTGGTATGTGTATGTCTAGCTCGGTTTACGTGTTAGTCTGTTTATCGCTGTGTGTTTTGGAGAAAGTGTTTATGTGGTCTAATTGGTCTTCCTCTCTAAAAACATGTATTCCCATGTAGTTGGTTAAAAGGCTTGGCTCTGCTGCTCTGTGTCTGTCTTCCTGTTTTTCATCAGCCAACATGAACTGCTACTTTTTCTACTGCCTTTATATCTGGAACTCATATCTAGTGTTTTGCTTTACACTAGTGTCTGAAATCTGATGCAAAGTTCCCTGTTCCCATAAACATGCAATAGCTTACTCTAGTAATGTAACGTTTCAATCACTTTACATCATGAACAGGTGTAGAGTCTCATAACAGCACCAAAAGTGGAATCTTTTTGAGTCTTTAAATAGTGCTCTCATGAGAATTTGGACACTTAACATGACTGATAAGGGACATAGTGCACTAGGTTGCACATATGCTACAGAGTAATTCTAAGCAAATTGTCATAGTAACCTCTTAGAAATAGTACTGAGACCTGCTATGATATATAGTTTGGAGACAGTGACACTAAAAAAAAGACAGGAGGCCAAGCTGAAGGTGGCAGAGGTGAAGATGGTGAGAATTTTGTTGGAAGTGACCAGGATGGTCAGGATTAGAAATGAGTTTATCAGAGGGACAGCTCAGGTTGAGTGCTTTGGAGACAAAGTTACAGAGGCAAGGATGAGATGGTTTGGACATGTACAGAGAAGAGCAGCAGTGGATCTATTGGACAAAGGATGAACTTAGGGCTGCCAGGCAGGAGTAAAAGAGGGAGACCAGAGAGAAGGTCCGTGGATGTAGTGAAGGAGGACATGCAGAGGGGTTGTTGTGACAAAGGAGGATGGTAGGAATAGGGTGAGATGGAGACAGATGATCTGTTGTGGTGATCCCTAATGAGAAAGGCCGAAGAAGTCTTAGTAGTAGTAGGCCTTGACTACTACTACTAAGGACTGACTACTGGGATCGTCCTCATTTGCTTTTGGCTTTTGGAGCATTTCCTCACAGCTTTCAGGTTGCATTTGCAGACATCCTTGTAGTGCAGTTGGGGGCATCCAATACTTCTTTTGCTAGATGCCAGATCACTATAGAGAATGTCTTTTGGGATGTGCCCATCTTCCATTTGCCGTATGTGGCCCAGTATGTGGGCGGTTTTGCCTGAGGAGCGTGAACATGCTGGGGAGGCCGGCATGAGACAGGACTTATGTGTTGGGCACCCTGTATTGCCAGCAGATGTTCAGGAGTTGGTGGAGGCAACGCATGTGAAAGGTGTTCAGCTTCTTTTCCTGTTTTGTGTATGTTGTCCATGTTTGCTAATGTAACTGCTGCAATTTCATCAGCAAGCTGCATGTCCCTGTTGAGGTCCTTTCTCACTTTGGTCTTGGTTCTCCACCTGGCCAGGTTGAAAAGTTTTCTGTCTGATCTGGTACGAAGGTAGATGCCCACAGTTGCTGTGCCAAAGGCACGGTGCAGAAGCATGGTGAAAAAAATTACAAAGAGCGTTGGAGTGAGGACGCAGCCTTGTTTTGCTCCACTGTGTATGTTGAAGCTCTCAGATCAGCTAAAATTGAATTGCATGATCCCCTTCATGTTGTCATGGTAGGACTCTCTCATGCTCTGCGACTTAGGTGGGCACCCTATCTTGGGTAGGAACAGGCCTTCTCTGCTGACTAGGTTGAATGCTTTGGTGAGGTTAATGAAGGCAACAGAGAGTGGGATCCTCTGTTTGCGACACTTTTCCTGAAGCTGCCGAAGAGAGAAGATCATGTCTACTGTAGATCTCTTGGTACGAAAGCTGCACTGGGATTCGGGGTAGATACAGTCTGCCACTTTCTGGAGCCGGTCAAGAATTGGAAATGCCCCTGTAGTTCACCTTTTTTCTTGTAAAGTGTGATGGTCTTGGTGTTACGCATGTCGTGTGGTATAGCGCCTTCCTGCCAGCACTGGCAGAGTAGCTCATGCAGGGGTTGGAGTAAGGTGGTCTTACACTGCTTCAGGAGGTCTGGTGGTATGCCATCACTGCTGAAGGCCTTTCCTGCAGACATACTGTCAATGGTCTTACTGAGTTCTTCCAGAGTAGGTTCCTCATCCAGCTTGTGCATGGTTGGCAAGTCTTCTGTGGCTTCCAGGGCTGAGGTAGAAACAGTGCTTGTTCTTGAGTAGAGCTCAGAGCAGTGCTCTACCCATCAGTCCATCTGCCTACTCTGAGATGGCCTTGCCATTTGTTATCTTGAGAGGTGCTATCTTGTTTTGGGTGGATCCAAACACTTTTTTGATGCCATCATACATCCCCCTTGTGTTACCTGCTAGAGCTGGTTAGATCTGCTGTCTGGATACTCTCGCTGAGTTCCATCCAGTATTCCTTTGCACAGCGTCTGACTGTCTGCTGAACCTTGCTCTTGGCAGCCCTCTGTATTTGCAAATTGCATTAGTCTGGCAGCCCCTTGTACTCAGCCAAGGCAGCCCTCTTGGCATTAATGACTGGCGTCAGCTCTCTTGACTTGGGCTCAAACCAATCGTTGGTCTTGGGGACTTTCCTTACAAAGGTGGCCATAGATGTGTTGTGAATGATGGTCCTAAGGTGCTCTCATTGTTCTGTGGCTGTACCTTGAAGTTCCCTGTTCAGTTCACATTCAGAGGTCACAGCAAACTGCACTTGGAGATCTGGGTGGCTCATCTTGTTCATGTTGATGCAGTGAGTTCCACTTTTTTTTGGTGCGATGGAACTGCTTGGGATGTAAACGGACCTTACTGCACACCAAAGAGTGGTCTGTGACACAATCTGTACTGTGGTAGGAGTGGGTGTGTTGAACACACTTCACTGTGGGTGCATCTATAGTGTTTAAGCAAAGTGTGAGGGGGCACGCAGAGCGGTCACTGTCTGGTTCCACCATCTTCAGCAGCATGTTCTTTACAGCAAAGCCAACTCCACCCTCCTTTGGTTTCACTGGAGATTTGCCATGCCAGAAAAAGGTGTAGTCTTTCTCTCTGATGGTGCCGGAGTCTGAAAGTTGTGTGTCCTGGAGAGTGGCAATGTCCACCTTTAGCCTACTCAGTTTGTCATTAATCACTGCAGTCTAATCACCTGGAAATTAATATACCTTAAATTGTAAGTTCCCATATTTCAAGATTTTTCTAAAACAATTGCTGTTGCCCACTTGCAGAAGACATTCTAAATCTCAAGTCTTTAACTTCCTGGTTCTAAGTTAGAGTTAGTTTATATTAGCTGAAGACATGTTCATCCTTGTATCTATTACCTATTATCTATTTTTTCTATAGCACTAAATTACAAATTGCTTAACTAGTTTTAAGTAGTAGTTGGCAAACATGATCCATTTGATTTGGCAAAGATTTGGTGGGACAGAAGAGAAGAGCAGAGGAGTAAAGTAAGATGGAGGCAGATCATCAGCTGTGGGCCACTAAAGGGAGCAGCTAAAAGAAGAAGGAAATTAACAAGCACAGAATGCTAACACACTGAACTATGACAAAAAAACCAAAACAGAATTAATGTTTAACCTCATCAGCATTAGTATGAAAATGCAGCATTTATTGTAAAAATGTTAGCATTTAGTGTGGTAGTATTGGATGAGTGTTCATTGTATGTCTTGATGTTAATATATGATAATGATAATAAATTCTTCTTGAATGAGTCTTGATTCCTGATATTGCTGCTGTCAAGATAATGCCTCACAGAATTGCTATCATGGCTTTAGTTTTATTATGAACTGTTGATCTTTATAATGCATAATATACAGGTCCTGCTCTCTATATATCTATGTTACAGCTGAGGTGTATGATATAGATCTTATTTACACTTATAGTGTTACATGTATAGTGGTTCTGTGAGGGACTTTCATGATAAAGACATGCAGTACCTAGTGCTTTGGTGATTTATTCTGCCACTGCTGAACCTCATACCAAACACAAAAAAATCAGAGTAGTTTACAGCCATTCGCTTGGTCTCTGCCATATGTGGATAAATGCCCCCTCTGGCCTGAAAAACACAACAAAATTAAGCATAAAAAAGATGTTCACCAAACACCCAAACCAAAGTCACTTTGCTTTTGTGAGGGTTTCATTTCACAGATTCCATGTTGGTTCATGCTGCTCTGGAAGTGGCTCAGACAAATTTTTTGAATCACTGAGGTTAAAATAGCTGAGGTATAATTATACGTGTGGTTCTTTGTGAAATCACCAAACTGAACATTCCTGTACAGTATTTTTTTGTGGGCCAACCACACACACACACACACACACACACACACATACACACATTTATATTCCTAGGAATACTTTGTCACTTTTGGTGCAACCAGTTTTGTTGTTAGCTTCCAGCAAGGGTGAACACTTCAAAGCTTACAAGTAGTCTTGGAGTATACAGGGAGAGAGAAATATCCTTGGTCAACTGCACACAAAGCTGTAGTTCATACACAAACAACGCACCCACACAAACATATTCTTTTACACTAAAACTCATTTTGGATGCAGTTGCCAAAGGATGCCATTATTTTGGTGGAATGCTCTCTCTACACACACACACACACACACACACACACACACACACACACACACTTGTGTTCACCCCCTTGAGTACCATGTCACTATTAGATGTACACATCAAAGCCTGCAATGCCTGCTATGTGTGTGGCGTCAGACAGTAATTAACTGGGAACATCCCAGCGGGACCAGTACTGAATGACTCCATCAATCAAAGCCAATCTGCTGCAACCACTGGAATGTCTGCAGGGAGTTTGCATACTGACACTGTTAACACACGTGTGTAGGGTATGTTTGTGTTTTGTACACATAACAAAATATTTGTTTGTCAGTTTACTTAAGTTATGTATTTGAAAGATGAAATTATTTAGGAAACCATTGCTTTGTCTGTGACTTGTTGTATTTTCCCTGTTATTTCTCCCTTGTCTAAACCACACGATGCATTCACGGCACTATGAACGTGTCTCAACTGGAGTGTTTCCCGCTGTGTGTTACATGCGAGAAAGCACAACTGCAGAAAATATCCCAACCAGATTCTCAGAAATTCAGGTGTAAAAACTGCACATGATGATAGGCTGTCTTTTTCTGTTGCAAGTTTTAAAATTTAATCAATGTAGCCTTATTGTAATGTCTAATAGGAAGGGTTCAGAAAATCATGTGGTTTATCAGAAAATATAATACTTTATTTTCATTAAAATCATAAAAAAGAAATCTAGGTTCCATGTCACAACAGACAGCTAGAGGATTCAGACTTGATTGCAACATTATAAAGAGTTAAATACTCAGGATGTTCATCAGAAGCATCTTTTAATGTAATGAATGGTGTGGAGTGTGTTCTGGTTGTTAGGGGTTTAAGCCTACTGTAACCAGTGTCTTTCTAACAACTGCTAGCAGTTTGTTTTTCAAAATCCTAAAGTTGTTTAGGAAAAAGCAAAACAATATTCTCAGTTTTTTTGTCAGCATACCGTACTTTGTAAAAGTCCTGAGCAGCTCATTTCTTTATAATTTGCTTGGAAAATGGGAAATAGGTGCAGCAGTTTATTGGAACATGTGCAAGCATATATGGAAATATACACTGCTCAAAAAAATAAAGGGAACACTCAAATAACACATCCTAGATCTGAATGAATGAAATATTCTCATTGAATACTTTGTTCTGTACAAAGTTGAATGTGCTGACAACAAAATCACACAAAAATCATCAATGGAAATCAAATTTATTAACCAATGGAGGCCTGGATTTGGAGTCACACACAAAATTAAAGTGGAAAAACACACTACAGGCTGATCCAACTTTGATGTAATGTCCTTAAAACAAGTCAAAATGAGGCTCAGTATTGTGGGGTGTCTCCACGTGCCTGTATGACCTCCCTACAATGCCTGGGCATGCTCCTGATGAGGTGGTGGATGGTGTCCTGAGGGATCTTCTCCCAGATCTGAACTAAAGCATCCACCAACTCCTGGACAGTCTGTTGGTGGATGGAGCGAGACATGATGTCCCAGATGTGCTCAATTGGCTTCAGGTCTGGGGAACGGGCGGGCCAGTCCATAGCTTCAATGCCTTCATCTTGCAGGAACTGCTGACACACTCCAGCCACATGAGGTCTGGCATTGTCCTGCATTAGGAGGAACCCAGGGCCAACCGCACCAGCATATGGTCTCACAAGGGGTCTGAGGATCTCATCTCGGTACCTAATAGCAGTCATGCTACCGCTGGCGAGCACATGGAGGGCTGTGTGGCCCTCCAAAGAAATGCCACCCCACACCATTACTGACCCACTGCCAAACCGGTCACGCTGAAGGATGTTGCAGGCAGCAGAACACTCTCCATGGCGTCTCCAGACTCTGTCACATCTGTCACATGTGCTCAGTGTGAACCTGCTTTCATCTGTGAAGAGCACAGGGTGCCAGTGGTGAATTTGCCAATCCTGGTGTTCTCTGGCAAATGCCAAGCATCCTGCATGGTGTTGGGCTGTGAGCACAACCCCCATCTGTGGACGTCGGGCCCTCATACCATCCTCATGGAGTCGGTTTCTAACCGTTTGTGCAGACACATGCACATTTGTGGCCTGCTGGAGGTCATTTTGCAGGGCTCTGGCAGTGCTCCTCCTGTTCCTCCTTGCACAAAGGCGGAGGTAGTGGTCCTGCTGCTGGGTTGTTGCCCTCCTACGGCCTCCTCCACATCTCCTGGTGTACTGGCCTGTCTCCTGGTAGCGCCTCCAGCGTCTGGACACTACGCTGACAGACACAGCAAACCTTCTCGCTACAGCTCGCATTGATGTGCCATCCTGGATGAGCTGCTCTACCTGAGCCACTTTTGTGGGTTGTAGAGTCCGTCTCATGCTACCACGAGTGTGAAAGCACCACCAACATTCAAAAGTGACCAAAACATCATCCAGAAAGCATAGGTACTGAGAAGTGGTCTGTGGTCCACACCTGCAGAACCACTCCTTTATTGAGTGTGTCTTGCTAATTGCCAATAATTTCCACCTGTTGTCTATTCCATTTGCACAACAGCATGTGAAATTGATTGTCAATCAGTGTTGCTTCCTAAGTGGACAGTTTGATTTCACAGAAGTTTGATTTACTTGGAGTTATATTGTGTTGTTTAAGTGTTCCCTTTATTTTTTTTGAGCAGTGTAGTATATAAGGTAAAAACAAGGTTGTTAGCGTTGTTAGAATATGCACTTCTAGTGGCATGAAAATCAATTTTAGGTATAACCACCTTTATTCTGCCACACAGTCTGAACTATCTTAGGCAGCTTTTTTGAAAGTAGTCTTCAGACATAGCTCTCCAGACTTCTTGAAGGGCATTCAAAGTGCTTCTTTGGATGTTGGCTTCATTTTGTTCTGTTCTCTGTCAAGATGATCCCACACTGCTTCAATAATGTTGAGGTCCGGACTCTGAGGGAGGCCAGTCCGTGACTGATAGCGTTCCCTTTGGTGTTTTTCTGTCCAGGTATGCTTTTACTGCCTTGGCAGTGTGTTTGGGATCATTGTCATGCTGAAAAATTAACCTGTTGCTAAGCCTCCACCGTGTTGTACCTCTCTCTGAACCTCCTCTGTATATACGCATGATGATTTGAACAGACCATTTCAAATTTGGACTCATCACGCCATAAGACCTGTTTCCATTGATTTTCTTCTCAGTTCATGTGCAAAATATTGAAAGACCTTCAGAAAGCCTGGAGAATTATTAATCAAGACAACTTTAAAAAATTACAAGAAAGTCTGGCTTCTTGGAAGCAACATATAAAGAGGTGGCTCATGATGTTTTCACAGTATTGTAGCTTATCAACAGATAGCTTTTAAATATTGTCTTGTATTCGTGATTGCATCAACAGCATGTTTTCAAAATGAACCTTGGTATGATCACACAGTATTGTGTGATCCAAAGGCTGTATCCATGCAATGAATTTTATTTGTTCAAATAAAACACACATATGCACACCCACACATTTGTTTGCAACATACAGTAGCTAGAGGTTGTTTAAAGGGGTGTGTGTGTGTGTGTGTGTGTGTGTAGAGAGAGAGAGAGAGAGAGAGAGAGAGAGAGAGAGAGAGTACAGAGAGGGGATATGAAGGGGTTAAGAAGGGAACTGCTGGAGCCAGAGAGACTGACCCAGACATGACCTGCCTATGAGAACAGTAGTCTAACCCCTCTCTCTCTCTCTCTCTCTCCTCACACACACACACACACACACACACACACACACACACACACACACACTAAGCAGCTCACCCTGAAATGATGAAGAGACAAAAGAGAGATGGCATAGTTCGTTTTTATTGCTTGAGTTGTAATATAAAATCTAATAATGCCATCTTATTTTACAGCCCAGACATTACAAAGACTGTCCTCTGGAGTGATGATACAACAAAAACTATAAAAATAATTTAAGCTCATGGGTTGTTTGATCAAGCTCACATGCTCATGCATCTTGTGAAGGAAAAGAAACTGATTGATACAGCTGGTGTAAATTGGAAAGGGACTTTTAAAAAAATAAAACTAGGATTCTTTTAAGAATATCTTGGAGTAGTTGTGAGATTTGTTTTCATTGCAAGAATTGCAAATGTGTATTTTTAAAGAGAGCCCAAGTTGTAGTGCTATATCCAAGCGGTTACTAATCCAGTCTTGCTGCTCAGTGTGACCTCAGATTTGCCTCCTGGCATTCAACCAATCAGATAACAACTCATTGGTAGTTTAGGAGCACATTGGCCGTGAACTGGCTAAAATACAGCTTATTCATCATCAGCCATTAGCCAGGATTGTGTTTAAGATTGCATGTGTGAGTGGCTGAGTAAAACATGTTTATAGGAATTTATGTCAGTGTTGAAGTAAGTGCCAATAATTCTGTGTTTAAAGGTGTAATATGTAATATTACTGCATGTATAACATTTACTAGATCCTTGTGCGATATAGTATAGTTTGTTGACTAATACTTACATTTATGTTTAGTGCAATCATTGCGGTATTTTAAGCATGACTGTTTTTGTCACGGATAACGGTGATGTTGATAAGTTAACAGTTATCATTAGGTAAGCATTAGAATTGATGCATAATGGGATTATATGTTATTAAGACATTAATACATGTCCTGTTCATGATTTCTGCATGAGTTAGATCAATTTTCACCTGCAATGATGGTGAAGAAAACTCCCATGATCCCGCGCTACTTCACAACTTCATCAAACGTGTTATGTTGCTGTTTATGGGGGTTTTTTTAATTGAGAACTTCTATAGCGGCACATTAGATACTGTTCATTTAAGGATCTGAATGGTGTAAACATTGTTGGGGTCGTTCCTCAAAAACAACGTATTACACATTACTCGTTGCTTTTTTTTAAGTAATGCATTATATTACTTAAGTACTCCCCAGAGAAACAACCAGCCCAAAGTGACTTGTAAGTGATCGCCACTGTGATTCTACTGTAGAAACAGCACAGGTAGACATGGAGGCTACAAAGCTAAGAGCCGGACTGCTCGTCACTGCGTTTGTTACCTGTTGAAGATCAGGCTCTGGCTGCTGGGCTGGGCTCTGTGTTAGCATGCTGCCTGTGCAGATGCTTGGAGCCGATGTTGTTTTAGCAGTATAATATAGTTGTTTATGTCCAGGATGCAGTTTGCACTTTTACCATCACGCTCTTGTTCTTTTGTGCCTTAAAAATAAAAATAATGTCCATATCTCCACTCCTAGTTGTAGACCGCTCCACCATGTTTGTCCTCCCTGCACACGAACTGAAATCAGCTGATTGTAGCACAGGTGCGCAGGGAAAAAAGACATTTTGACTATTTTTTTGTTTTGTTTTTTTAATCCAGCCATCCTGCAGATAACTGAAGAAACTATAATGCAAGTAATGACATTATTGTAACTGTAAAGTGATTACTGAATTTATTACAGTAATGCATTACTGAAAAATGTAATGTGGTTACTGTAACACATTACACCAAGTACTACATATGAATTTATGTGTGTATATGTGAAAATCACAGTTAGAATTCTATTAAACGGTATGACGTCTCTCTCTGTGTGTGCTGCATGTCATTTTTTATTTTATTTTTTTGCATAAATGAAACAGTGTTGTGTCTAGTTATATTGTGTATGAGCGTGTTTTGCTTTTACATGTTAAGTTTCCTTATTCAAAGAGATGAGGGACAATTTAGAGTCTGTTCTCTGCTGCTACACACTCGTTTTCTCTTTCTGTCTTTGATCTCTTTCACTCTTGTGACATGATCCACAGAGAAGCAGGAGAGTTGTTTATGAGCTGTGGATGAAAAGCATGTCATTGCAGTTGCTGTGTATGTGGATGCTGCTTTGGTTACATCTTGGCAAAGACACCAGACCTTGTCTCCATAAAATCTGTTGATGAACCTGTGAACTGTCTTTCTCTGCCTGCACACTGTGCAAAACATGCTGATAGAGACTCATTAGGTTATTGTTTCAATTCACTGGAAAAATAAATCACAAAATAACAAGAATGTGTGTTTTTTATCTTTATAATCTCTTGAAAATAAGATTCAGTTTTTTATGCAGTTTACACAGCTCCTGGGACAAAAGGATTAAGTAGAGAAATAGACACTGTAAGTCTTTCTAAAAGTACCAGTGGAAAGTTTTTGGTTGCTAGCAGACATTCCAGGCTCTGGTTGCCTGGATAACCCTCTAATGTATTTACCACCCTGTCGTATGTTAAATCAACAGTATCCTTGTTTCTTATTGGTAGAACAAGGCCCTGAAGTTGAAAAGAGTTTAACTCGGAACCCGCCCACTTTGCATTGCCAGGGGTTATTTTGCCCGCTGTTGCTTGAAGTTGCTGAGTGTCATTGACTTTCAGTGATCTCTGGTCACCATATCCCTGTTAATCACCTTCTGTGTGGATGCTTCTTTACTGTTCTTTTTTCATCATAATAAGTTGTGATGACCTATTCACTTTACACATTGTGTCAGTCAGAAATAGTATAAACAGAATCAGTTCAAGTTCTATTGTGAGTTTAAGAGATAAGAGCAGATTGCCTTGTTTGCTATGACAGCAACAAGGTTTGTGTGTGTGTGTGGGGGGGGGGGGGATGGGCTCCTGTGGGATAGAGTCAAACACATGGGATCATGATCAGACTGTCAGTGCTGTACTTGGTAAGGAGCAGATGTCACTAAAGCTCACTGTCAGCCTGCCCACGCTGTGATGCTCATGTGATGCTAACAAACGTGCTCACTCACCTCTCTATTTCCCTTCAGGAATTTAGTAGAGTTAAAAAAAAAAATCTGGAAATACCGTAGACCGATAAATCTTTGTAGACAGAAAGGAGAAAGCATGCTGTGTATCAATACCTCATCTTGAATGAGTGTACTGTGTTTTTGACTGCATTCTTTTGACCTTTTCCTCTGAACAGCCTCCCATAATAGAGGAAATGTTTTGATCTCTAATACGTAGCATTTTTAATCAGTTTCTGGGTTACTCAGTTACTTCTTTTTTTTTGGTTTATTTTTTCTTCTTCTTTACAAATAATCAAATGGGCAAGAGTGAAAAAAATACTTATTCAGACTGATTAGAAGGTGTTTTGTGTGACTTTTGTGTACTATTGTCACCACAGTTTTTGTCTGAACTTTTTCTCCAGTACTGCTGTACAGTAGATCAAAAATATTATTGTGCATATACAGTGCTTAACAAATTTACTAAATCAACTGTCATGAAAACAAAAAACACAAATATTTTAGAAATATGTCAAAAACATGTTTAAAACTATAAATTTCTGAATTCACTGAACTGAATTCACTAAACTGAATTCACTAAACTGAATTCCAAATTTGAGCAGGCACACTGGACTTCTCTGCGAAATCATAAATTAATCAAGCTTAATATTCAACCACTAAAACTAATTTTTTTGTTCAGGAATACAAATAATAACTCTTATTTGGTATTTTTATGATTATTTTTTATTTTATTGATTTTGGTAATTGGCAATTCTGTTAATTTTGGGTAGTGGTCAAATAAATGTGTTAAGCACTGTATGTGTTCAAGAAATCTTTCTTTTTTCTCAAGGAGAAGATTACATGCCTCGAGTTTTTTACTTGGGTTACGGCTGGGTTACTTTTCTCTTCCACTCTATCCTTTTTCTCATTCTCCTTGCCCCGCTCTCTCTAAAATCTGCCCACCTTTTGTCCTCTCCTAGCTTTTCTAACACCATCTTCTTCCTTCAGCTTCTCCTTCTCAAAGCCAACATGAGCTGAGCGCTTTTTACAGCCTACAAAACATAAACCTGTCATCGAGCAGTGTCATTACTTTCTCATCCAGTGCAGCAGCCCTCTTTTTTTAAAGCACAACTATTTTCATCTAGCTGTTTTCACTTCACTCACTTCCTTCTTCTCCTTTGCTTTCTGCTTACTTCCTGTCTTATTTCTTCATCACTTTGCTTTCCATCTGTTGGACTTTCTCTGAAATGTTCATCTCCTTTTTTTTCCCTCCTTTGCCTTTTTTTTCACATCATTCTTTCCTGTGGGTTGATGTTCTCTCTCTCTCACGCAGATATAAAATTATCTCACTTTCATTCCTCTCCTGGTGATCCTTTCACGCACACTCCCAAACTTCCCGGCACATGTTAAACTTGGCTCAGTACTTAAAAAGCTGAAGCAAACCTGCTGAGTACATTCACGTGTGAATGAGTCTGTCTATAACATTTTAACTAAGGTTGATTTACATTGTCTATCCACCACCATATTAAAAAAAAGAATGATTCACTGCAATCTTAAAGGGGTAATTCTTTGTTATTTTATAAAGTTCTTGTACTCAGTTTTATTGATAGAAATCTTTGCCAAATCACTTCCATAAGCTTTGCTTCTCCCGTTCTTTTGTTTCGTTATTCTCTGCTCATTGTCTCTTTTTTCTGTATTTCCCATTTCCCCTTCCTGCTCTTTCTTAATTTTTCACTCATTTTCCCTTTTAACCTACATCTTACTTATCCCATTCCTCCCATCTTTCCATTCCTCTTGCTCCTCTTCCCTCTCTTCTCTCTACACTGCCCATCTCATATTTACCCCTTTTTCTTTCCTCTTTCAATTCCCATCCCTACACTTAACCATATTTAACAACCCATTTTTCTCTTTCCTGTCAAGTGTCTTTTTTATTTTTATTTTTTTATCCTTTGTGTGTCTATGCACAGCATCCATGGTAACTACTTTAGTAATGTTCCCTAATGAGGCTCCAGCCTCCACAGACAGTTTTTAATTATCAAGACAGCAGGATGTTCTCCTCCTGTCTGCCGCTCTCACCCATCTTTCTTTCCCACAAATAGAGAGGAGCTCATCCTTGCATGCGTTTTTATGGAAGCATGGAGAGACCCACTGATGTTCCCACTCTGATAGCCAGGTGTCCTGCTGCCAGATGCACAAACACACACACACACACATACACACACACACACACACACACACACACACACTTAACTCCAAGATACTGAAGAGATTAAACAGGCAAGTATCTAAAATCATCACATGAACTCATGTGAAACTGAAATACACGTACAGGTGATGGTGGATGGCCTTGAGAGCTTCTGTGAGAAGATGAGGTCATCTGGCCGTTCCTGTTCCTCATCCTCTGACCATCTAGCTCCCCTCCCGTTCTTCACACGGGTGCCATTAATAACCACATACACACACACGAGTGTCCATGGAGACTTGAAACAGTTTAGACGAATGTGAGAGAGAAATGAAGTGTAAAAGGCAGGTGGAGAATAAAGAACTGATAAGAGTGGGTGAGTCTGTGATGTCACCCCATATAAAACAAATGAGAAGAAGGAAATGTGGAAAGTGTCTGAGGTCATTTCCTCATAATTCACTTCATGTACCTTCAATTTTGTCTCACTGCATCTGACCAGTTATCCTGTCATAACTGAGTAGACGCTAGCAGCTTTCTGTGAATATCTTCCATTTGTAGATGTCAAAAGTCGGGGTCTACGACACACTTGGACTTTTAGCGGGCCTATCAAATTGTCCACACTGTTTTTACAACCACAGCAACTGCCCAAAAGCTATATTCACTATCAGTTCACTAGCAATGCAAAATGGTGGTATTGAAAAAAACATATGCCAAGAAACCTTTTTTCCATTGGTCCTTTGTTTCCTTTCATTATTCAACCAAGTTAAACATTTTTTGGATCATGTTTAGGCATTCAGTATTTTTAGGTATGGTTTTGGAACATGGCTGAAATCATGCAGAAATCATTTTATGTATATTATTTTAGGAGACATGGATTGGTTGACCCATTGTTTCTTTCTTTTTTTTAATTGACTTTTTATATTTGATATTCTGATGGCTAAATTATGCACAAACATTCAGAAGTTTAGTAGCCTCTTAAAATCAATAGAATGTACTGACTTAGAGAAGCTGTGGGAACAGGAAAATATACTTTTAAAGTAAAGTGAGAAAACATGCCCATGCATTCACGCTGCATGAAGTGGGGTTACACATACACACACTTCTCTTTTCTGCTAAGCACCATCAAAATGCAATGCTGCAGTTAGCTCTGCAGGTAGGAAGCCTGGGAGAAATGGACCACATCTCCTTCTCTTCAGTGTGTGGGCTCACTTCAGGATTTATTATCTACATTTATTCATTAAAATAAACAAGTGGTCGCATAAATTTTGATGTTTAAAAGATATCAATTCCAAACTTCACTTACAAGTTAAGTAACTGCTTTTTCAAACTAATGTCCAGAATGAAATATGTTATCGATTTAACTTTCTTACCAGATGCTTCCATCAAATTGTGTCACCTTTAAAAAATAAAAACTATTTAATTTATCAGTTTGTTCAACATACAGAAAGCTTAGTGATGGGGAGAGAGGTTTCGCTTTGTTGAGTATTTTACTTAATGTACTTAACACATTAGAGTGTGTGTGTGTGTGTGTGTGTGTGTGTGTGTGTGTGTGTGTGTGTGTGTGTGTAGAGAGAGAGAAAGAGAGTCTGTGGGGGTGCAGGGTGGGAAGTCTATTATGGTTTGGCAGATTTATGGCACATGGAATTAAAAAAAAAAAGTTTGTTGGAAAATAAGTTGCACTATCTCACTGTCTCTTTCTCTAGAACACAATGTCATCTTTGTTCCCATTATGCCAAAGTAAATACTGTATACACTCTGTGTTTAACCAGCACTGCAACATACACACACATTGAAGGGTATTCATTCATTCTCTTTCATACTTTAAACTTTAAAACTCCTATGGTTATATTTAACCAACAAATATCCAGAGTTTGCACCAATGCATGTATGCACTTTTAAGTACCAATATCCTTTCACACAAGCCTTTAACAAACAATGCTGAATCTCCAGCTCAGAATAAATCAGCACTGCCCAACTGTGTGTAACTGTATGTGTGTGCTCTGCATGAACCTGAAGTTGCTTCCTGGCTGGCAGCCAATGGGTATATCGCATCAGGATTACCCTGGAATGTATACACTTCCTCTCCCTGTCCGTCAGTCTCTCACTCTCCCCTTCCCTCTTCTTCCTCTCTTTCTTCTCTGTGTACATATCTTTACTCACATATTTTTGGATTATTGGTACCCTCCTCATAGAAAAAATAGGCACAGTTTAGTACACTTTTTGTACCAGACACTAATTGTTAAGTTGGTTCAAAGGCTGCTCACTGGCATTCAGATAATTTTGTCACTAATGTTTCATTCATATTCTGTTTGCTTGTCAAGGGTTATGAAAGAGTCAGTAGCACTTACTTCATTTTAACTGAATAGCCAGCCCTGCCTTTCGCAAGGTTTCCTGCAAAGGACACTAACTAACTTGTCTTCTTTGTTTAATTTATACACAAACATAAAAACAATTTATGGGTGCCGCGGTGGCTCAGTGGGTGAGCAGGTGTCCACGTATGCCTCATGGTTATGGTACAGCCCAGGTTTGCATCTGACCTGTGGCCCTTTGGTGCTGTTTATCTCCAGTGTTTGCTATCCAAGGTCAAAAAAACCCACAAAATTTATTGTCAGCTGTAACCTAAAAAATAGCAGTAATTAAACCCACTGGTCACTTTGTTAGGTACACCTGTCCAACTGCTCGTTGATGCAGATGTCTAATTAGCCAATCGTGTAGCAGCAGCAGCTCAGTACATTTAGGCATGCAGACATGGTCAAGGTGACCTGCTGGGGAATGGGAAAGAGAGGTTATTAAAGTGACTTTGAATGTGGCATGGTTGTTGGTTCCAGATGGGCTGCTCTATTTCAGAAACTGTCAATCAACTGGGATTTTCCCACACAGCTATCTCTACATAAGTATTGTTGCTGACCATGTCATCCCTTTATGATCACAGTGTACTCATCTATGCTATAAAGAATTAAGGCAGTTATAATTGCAATAGGGAGTCCATCCCAGTAATAATGATGTGCACCATGAGTGCGTGATAGGGGGTTTTGTTTGCTAAGAAATAGTTACAGCCCTAAAAATACTGTTTACCACACATGCAGATTAATTTATTTTGCTCATTAGGTAGATGAAAGTACTGTATGCATGAGCAGACATGATATTTTTTCCATTTAACAGCCAAACTATACCCACTGTCTTAACTCTGAATGTCTGAATAGGTTAAACAAATATTAGGGCCCTGAAAGTATTTACGCATAGGTTTGACTTTTTAGAGGAAACTCCTCTCTTCCTCTCTCTGGGAATGTGACCACAGGGAACATAACCTCCTCCCTTCAGTGTGGTGTAGCGTATGTATAGGTTTGTGTGTATATGTGAGACATCCATAAAGACTGAGGGGATGATTTCCTCTCCTCTGTAAGCACAGTTTCTCTCCCATGACCAGCCTCTGTACCTGGAGACCTCTCTGTCTTTTTACCTGCCTGCAGTTCTGTGTTTGTTTCTGTCTCAGCTCTTCTGGCTCTGCTTTCAGAGCTGGACCTAAACTTAATGTGGTGTGTTTGACTATGTGCTGTTTCTTGCATTACATGAGCAGTAATACACAAAAGGTGTATATGTCGTCATTTTAATGGGTGCCTTTTGAATGGCTGCTGTCTCACCTACACTTTAGTTTTAGTGCATTAATTTAGAAGTGCACAGCGAACACCTTCATCACAGGTGCCTGGTTATACTCTGTCGGGTCATAAGAAGCAGATCCTCACCTGCCTGCCAAGAGAGTGATGCTAGCTATGATAGATTTAGTAGTGTACAATACCGTCCCTTATTTTGAAACTTCAAGACCTTTCTAACCCATATTTCCATTGAAGCAGGCTGACCTGGTTGCTGCCTCACAGCTGCCTCTTGAGAGAGTCTCTAGTGTGACTCTCGAATGGACTCCTTTAATTGTTCTAGACAGAGAGGGCGAAGTTGGTCCCCTTTCTGCTCTGGAGAGCTTGAAGGCCACTCAAACAATAACTCGTAGCAGGTGGCTAACAGGTTTATGTACCACTATGCTGATGTAGTGACAAAGACTGCAGAACAGAAAAATTACTACCGTTGCCATCTGCAGTCCAGGACAGTGGAATTGCTTGCCCCAGACAAACTCCAAAGGGCATTTAAAGGCAGCATGCCAACTATCTCAGAGCTGGAGGGTTATGAGACTACTTATGATCCTACAGACACAGAAATTCTGAAAGCCCATCAGGGACCAACCACCCATTCATCTTATTGTCTGTGGAGCACCTGGACTTCCACTTACATGGGGTCTGGTTGACCCCTTTACTTTTGTTTTTCTATGATTTCTTTATAGACTCATTCATAGATCCATCCCCTATTTAAATGGCACCTTGCCTATACTACTGTGTACAAAGGCCTAGCTATTCACACAAATATACATGCACACAGGGTCAGAAATAAATGGTGTCATTAAATAGAGGTGGTGAAGACTTCCTGGCCTCTCCTAGATACAACATACTTACCCCTCAGAGTGTGAGTGTGTGTCTGTTCATATACGTCACTATTTTGGAAACACTCAGCAGACTGTGTTTCAGTATTCATACATTTTACCATATCTCTTACACACACTGCTGGCCATCCATCACAACAGTGAACAGCCCATTTAGAGCTGGTGTTGAAAGACAGACTGAGAGAGACAGGCTGTGTGAGTGTTTAGTTAAACAACTCGAGCAGAAAGCTTACACAATACACTTACAGAGACAAAAACGTTTTAAATGATTCAGAAAATTTTGGTGCTGCATGTTTAGTTCTAATCAGTACTTTTGTTTGTGCTGTGTTAATGTGCTGGTTATGCATTAGCATATAGTGTAAACCCCTGTGGCTGTATTGTTTGTGTTCGTGACTGGTGATAATGTATTTTTATATAAATATTCCAGTCAATCACTCAAGGTGAGCACATCATTCTTGTCTATAGACACTGCAGTCTCAACATAAAGTTTCCCAGTAAAAAGTCTGACTTTTACATATACAAAATGAATGTTTGGCTGGACTCTTTCAGATTAAGTAAATTTAGCTCAGTTCAGTTTTTTTTTATAAAGTGGCAGTTCACAACAATATCCATCTCTAAGATTTCCGTGGCCTTCACACAGCTTTTACCATAGGCTTGAGTGCCTAGGGTAGTCACTGATATGCTAGACAACCTTTAATAGTCAAAAAAGAAACCATCAATCATGCATCAATGCTGCCAACAGCAACTTACCAGTGATTTCATTTTACTTCTCCTAGCATCTCTGAATCATTTCCAGCTTTGCTTCTGTTATACTGCTGCAGTGTTCATTCATTGTTTTTTTTATGGCCTGCATTAAAACTGTCTGTGACATGTCTGTGATCACAAAGATGCTGTACAATGGGAGTTTAAACAATATTTAGATAAGCTGTTTTCCTATTTTACCCACAGAGACTTTAGTAAATGATCACCACCTCTTCTTGTAGTATGAAACCTGCCGATGTTTGGGTGTTTGAAGAAATAAAACTGGGTGAAATTAGTTATAAATGCAGTATAGTGACTGGACAGCAGAGACTTGAAATCACATCTATATGAGTGACCATATGAAACACTGCACACATTAACCACAGGAAAGTGTATCACATAGGTTTAGAGTGAGATCAGCTTCAGAGCTACCCCCAGTTCTCACTATCCGTCTCCATCTGTGTGTGTGATGGCAGATTCATGTATTCCACAGCACATACGTGTTTCTTATTTATTTTAAACACACACGCAAAGCAGGGAGGTTTCCACCTTTTCTTCTCAGCTGTTTAGGATTCAAGGTTTTCAGGGTGCAGATCACACTTATAAACACGTGAAAAATAGAAATGTATGACATGGGCTTGATTTTTATACAACACGTGTCTGGCTTCTGGCAACTTCTGACATCGTTGATAGGGCTCTATTGAAGTGTGTAACAAAAAAAACCAAACAGAAATATACATTCATCCAACCCATCATGTGTGTTTAATACATGCATGTATCAAAGAAGACCTCCAAGTCAGATTCCTGACATATTTCCAAACCTGTACTTCTGGAAGTAATGTAATGACTGCGTCATAAAGCTGTACTGCTGGTATAAAGAAGAAGTTAAATATAGAAGAAAATCTTTTTTATTTAAGAGTTTAAAATATTGTTTTTAATATAAGCTGTGATACAGAAGAACTGTGTTAAAGGGTTGACAATTCAAAGTGTCATCTGGAGTTTTTTGGTAAACTTAGAAAAAGTTATGTTTACATCGATGTGTTTCTTACTAAAATTAATTGATTATATTATCCTGGAAGAAATATTTCACTTCCCATAAATCACACTCAAAGGATTTTTTGTTTTGTTTTGTTTTGGTTTTTAGAATTTTGCATTGTTTAGCCAGCCCTTATGCAAAAGCACAAGATAAACAAAACAGGAACCTGCACATACAAAAACAGAAGTCAACAGCTAGCGGGAAGCTTTAATTGAATTTCTGAAGGAACTAACATTACCGTAAAATTGCTGACTGTCTGTCTTTGTATGTGTGTATTGGCCAGCAGATATTTGTCAGTAAGAAGAATTATATCAGCTGGACTAATAGCATTAGAAAGTGTTTTAAAAAAACATTTCCTCTTCTTTTTAATGAGTTAATGCAATAGCCCTGTGAAACTGAAAAAAGAAAAGAAAACCAGCACCTGCGTTTAACATAACCAGCCCCAGCCCTCCAACATACACACATAAATTACAGCCAGTGTGATCGCACAAAGAGTCCTAGTGTGTCTTTGTTAATTGGAAGGCAGAGAGTTACTGATGAGTAAAGCTGCACGTAGATGCCTGTCTGTGTACGCGCACACACACACACACACACACTAATTCATGAGGCAGGCTTCTAAAACTTTGTGCAGCTGGATTAGAGACTGTGTGCAGAAGTGGAATGACTTGTCATCTACAGTTTTGTAATAAAGCAACGCTGATTTAGTTACAAAGCAGTTTGAGGGTAATTATTAATTACTGTCATTATTTGGGCTATCAAACATTAGTGCTGTTCCTGTGTGGAAGAAATCATGTCCAATCTGGTATGAAAAAGTTAGCACATTTTTTAATGTTTTATTCTTGAACATTTCCTTAGTAGGAGGCAAAAATCAAGACAAATGAGACAAAGCCGGGCATCAAAGATATTATTGAGTTGAATTAGCAGTCACACCCTTAGTAATAAAAAATTTCAAATAATTACTTACTTAACCTTTCAGTGAAAATAACCTTTTCTCACTTCCTAAATGGGTAATTGCAGAAGCTCATTCCCATTGTGTTTGCTCCCATTCACACAAATAACATTCACAGTCTGAGCTGGTGGCAGGCTGCTGAATTGATAGAGGGAGAACAAACAGAGAGTTGTTTGCTTTTGAAAAGTGTCACAACCTTTATTCATCTTCACAGCCCACCACACACACACACGCACACACGCACACTTCATTTTTACCACTGTTCAGACACTGGTTGTTTTTTTGAGTCCTCACATGGACAAACATTCACTCAAATGTCCCATAAGTCTTTTTCTGTACACACACTCACACGCACACATACAAAGACAGCAGTATTTTCTCGCACATTCACACACAGCCATAACTCAGAATCTCTTCACACGTGCAGACAAGACTACGGGCTTTTCTGCTGTTGACACTCACTCACTCAACCACACACACACACTCCGGCAAGAAGTGTGTCTGATAAGGTGTGTCACGAGGCTGTGTTATCCGTTGTGTCAGCGCTGCCTTTAACACCTCTTTCTGTCCTCCCATAGTAAAAATATCCCTGCAGGAGTCTTCGAGAAACTCTTGTTAAACACGCTAATGTTTCATGGCCATAATTTCAGGAATTTCTAAATGTCTGAAGTCAGTAAAACTACGAACAGCAACAATAAGTGGCACGTATCATAAAGGTGCAGTTTTGGTGAAACGATCGCTCTTACTCTGTTTAATCTTAGGTCTCATTTGTTTTTCTTTTGGATCTTATATAGCCATTTGTGTGTGTGTGTGTGTGTGTGTGTGTGTGTGTGTGTGTGTGTGTGTGTGTGTGCGCGCACACGTGTTTTTTTTGTTTGTTTGTTTGTTTTTTTGTTTTTTGGGGTGTTGCCACAATACCAGTCATATAATGTCAGCTGATGTATAAATTGGATAAAGAAAAAGTCCTTGACAGACTGTGACGCAGCAGCCGGCAAAATTGATTGATGTGTTTTGTAACTACACTGGAGTCTGAACTTTCTTGGGGTGGGCGTCTCTTTTTGCTTGTTCTATTTCAAGAGCTGTGGCTTGAGTGTAAACACAATTGCTAGTAAGTCATAATGAGTGCTGTGCTTTGCTGCTCTATATGTGTGAACAGAGAGATAAGCCATAGGACAAAGTGCTGAGCAGTTTCACCTTGGTTTGCCTATTTTTCTTCTATATTCTCTACAGCATACACCACGCTGAGTTCGCACAGCCTTTACAGTCATTTGTCACAGTTTGTCACTTTAAAAGTGACAGTTGTCTAATGTGTAAAAGAGGGACCGACAAATACATTACATTTTCAGACTATATAAAATCTAATTTGAGGTTAGATTTGATCCTAAACCAAATATAACCTGTTGAACTTCAAACTAAAAGTTTTGAAAAGATCGCTTGGCTCCACATCACCATATGTCTGCTCACCTGTGATGCGTACTCTGCTACATTTGCTGTAAACGATAAAGTCAGAGCTGCTCTGCCCGACAAACTGTTTAATCATACCATTTCAAAATCACTGTTAAGCCTCATTTATTGTCACCATGTTGAATACTGCATGTGACAACTGTGAAGGTCGCTGTTTCTGCTGGCACTTGAGGTGCACTGGACTTGTGGCAGTCTTCTACTGAACTATAGGGTGTTGCCACTCTGTAAAATAAAATAAATTTTAAAAACTTGCATCACTCCTGGTATGGGAAAAGAAGAAACTGAAACTGGAAGCAAAGCAAAGTTTGAGATTTCTCTCAAAGTTTAAGAGAAGAAGAAGGTCTTATCTTTTCTAAACTGTTGCAGCATCCTCCCTTTCTATAATCTGGGAATCTTCTGAGCTCCTGCAGTGATATATCTTTGAAATAGCAGTTAAATTCTCCCTTCTTGTACACTCGTGTCTCCCACCCAGTCGTGACACCAAAAGTCAGGCATGTTGTGGTGGCACTTTTGGACCAGGACAATGCCGAGTTTGTTTTGTAAAAATAATTTTTAATTTTGGCACATAACTTAGATAAGTTATTCTGGATCAAATAGTTAGCTTTTGGCCATATTAACCAGCTCTGTGATGGACTATTGAGTAAAAGGGCTCAGATACCCCACACAGCGCACACAGTGTTTATGCGAGGAGGCTAAAATTAAAGCTAACGTTAAATTACAGATCAGCGTCACTCTTCATTTGAAAACCAAAGTTTGTCTCTGTCCAAGTTCTTGCTCTGCTACATTAACAAATTGCCGATGAGTCATTTTCGGTGTGTGGGCAGCCATACTGTGTGCCAGCCGAAATAGGGTTGACAGTCTGTGCTTGTTCCCACAATTCCACACACTTCCTGTTTCCTGTTTAGCTCCCAACCTTATCTCAAACTATAAATTTAGTACTCTGCGTAAGACCGCGTGTATTTAGGCCTGTGCCTCCCTTGATTAGAATAGCCAGGGTTAAAATAAATTAGCCTAACAGTGTAAACAATGAGCTCACTAGCACACAGCTTTTGGCTTGTCTGTGTGATCTTGTGTTAACCTTATTTAAGGAATAGTGAATGTGTTGTGCAGTTCTTTGTAGTCTCCCTGATGACTTTTTTTGGTATGTTTGAATGTATGTGAGGTGTTGTAAAATGATAGGATGCACCACTGGTTTGTTATGATGAGTATCCTCAGGCCCAAAGAGGACAGGCTGACTGCCAGACACTTCCCTCTACAATTAGACTACATTGGCCACAACACAAAACCCACACACCCTGGATATGTACTGCAGTTTTTGGTTGTTTTTTTTTACTAAATCCTCACTTGTAGGATAAGTACTGCCACACACAAATGCGGATATTTACCTGAGGTCTGAATTTTGCCGGTTACACTTTGTTTCTTAATTCGAGTGCACCTTCACTTTCTGGATAAGGTCATACTTTTTATTTGTAGAGAACAGCTTCTATGAAAAGACTAAATCCTACAAGTGCACATAACATATGTCAGGCTTTGGATGCACCAACAGTATTTATTCATTGGATCAAGTCACTACTTGTTTTATTGGCCTTTCAAAAAATGTGTAACAGTTCCGGCCCTGTCCTTTAATGTCAAAGTTTGCAGTTAGAGTTGTGCAGCAGGAGATTAAAATGCAGATGTCATGACTAGTGTTGTGCAATACTGCAAAATCAGTAAGATAGCAAGTAAATGCAGGGCCAGTAGTCACGATACAGAGAACTGATACTGATCCTTTTAACTTGTGTAGGGGAGAGCAGTGTGTCATGATTTACGAGGTGAATGCATCAATCTAAATACACTTTAATGACCACTAAATAACTGTGATTTTTGCTTTTCACTGTTAATTTGTTAATGCAACCAAATACAGGTTTCACAGTTTTTCACATTTTGAAACTGTTTTTTTTTTTTTTGTAAACCTGGAATGTAAATGTGTTTGGCCTTGACTTCCAGTTGCAGTAAACTAATTATTTTAACATGTTTCAGTGGGCTGAATATATTATTTGAATGTCTGAATATAATCTCTAGGTAATCAGTCTGCTGAAGTAACAACTGTGATGGCCAACAACACTTTGAAAATTAACATGAACTAATACCAAAGATCCAACATGAGTCATGAATGAAACATTATTTTCACCACTATATGAGCTACCTGGTTATACTTTGTCTCTCTGTCTGGGTCTGCCTGAGGGATTTTCTTCTTCTTCTCTGTTTTTCTGAGTTTTTTTGTGGCTTTTCATGTTTTCATATAAATTAGCGGTATTGCCACAGTAGCAAATAGACTTCATACAGACGTCACAGTTTGCGATGTTTTCACTTCACCCTTCACAGGGTGCTCCTCCTTCTCTCTGCCATTATGCTCTCTCTCTCACAAAGTTCACACCCACATGTCCCAGTGGCACATGAACTAGGGTCTCCTGGCTGTTAACCCTGGAAATTATGCAACCACCGCACAAGGATTTTGCGCATCTTGTAAACATGGCTATTATGTCTCAGTGGTTGATGTGGCTGTGGCCGGAGCAGTTTATTATATTAGGTAATTAGGCCCGTTGAACACAGCTTCTGACAGGAACACCAGCATCTATTAATGAATGACAATTAATAACATCATGCAAGGCACTATTACTATTACTATTACTGCCTTTTGCCATGCAGTAAAGTGTTTTTGCAGATGTGTTTAAAGTGTTTTGTAAAACATGAACATGATCTTCAGATATAAAAATTGCCATCATAAAATTTCACTGTGCAGCAGCAACATAACTGAATTTCCCTGGTGTGTGCTTGTGTTTGTGCTGACAAATGCATACTTTAGTCAAATGTGTATTTTTCTGCAGGTGTATGCATGTATGGATCTGAATGTGTGAGCTGTATTTGTTAGATTTGGCCTGGTTAGTTTGCACATGGTGTATGTGTGCACTTGTGGAATGCAGATTTCCACCAGAGCCCAGATTTACTGGCGGAAACACACTGCCAAGAGCAGGAGTGGTCAGATTAATCACTTGTCTGTGTGTTTACAGTTGCAGCCATTGTAGAGGTTGCCCTTAGACACAAAACTGCTCTGAGAAAATTTTATGTTTCTATGAGGTTTTAATTCATCTTTCATGAGTGTTTTACAGTCGCTCTGAATTTGTATATTTTCATTTGACTCACAATTTATAACAGAATATTGATTCTGGTTGCTTTTTTGTCAGGTTCTTGCTTTACTTTGTGACATAGTTTCAATATCTGTGTAAATGTCCTGCATGTGTAATAAGTAGTGCTTTATGCAGTATTTTTCCATCCTCTAACCAAATATGTTGATTCAAATTAATTTGTGAGGCAGTCAGAAGTCAAAAAGGATACAGTGGTGTGCAAACATTGAACTGGAGTCATGTCCATCCTGCCATATTATGTCAGGGAGGCTCTAATGAGTCACAAATTCATTGTGCAGCATAACAACATACCCAGACATACAGTACATTTTCATGACATTATCACATTACCTTTAATGCAGGAAACTTTTGCACTCTCTTGTTTTTAATGATGATCATAAGGAGGAGGAGGGAGGGCAGATATGCTAATGGGCAGGATGCTGAAATTGATACATCTTGCAAAGATTCATGAAAAAAACAATTCATAGTCTCTTTGCGGAAGCTTCTTTTTGTAGATGGAAGTAATGAGGCATGACCTAAAGCAGGAGGCAGTGTAAAAGTGTGTGTGTGTGTGTGTTTGTGTGTGTGTGTGTGTGTGTGTGGTATGTGGGTGTGGCTGACTTACTTTGAATATGTATGCAAACCAAAAGTGAACACATGCTGTAGTTATACATCCTCCACGACCCTGACTGTGTGTGTGTGTGTGTGCGCGCGCGCTCTGATGAGCAGTATATTTCGCTGGGTCACTTAAACACGCACCCACCCACCCACAGTCACACCTGTGGTAACAGGAAATTTGATGAGTTTGCCAAAGATGTGGAGATTGTAAACTCACAGTTTGACCTTCTCTCTCTCTTTCTGCCTCATTTTCAGTATTTTTATTTCAGTCTTTTCCTTTCACTTCTGTTTCTCATTTTTCTTTTTCTGCTGCTTTCTTTCCCCAACTGGTCTTAGATGAGAGAGGCTGCTTAACAACAAATAAGTTACTAATTTCTTTAAATATTTGTTTCATTCAAATTAAGTGAAACTTAAATTTGATTACTTTTTTTAAAGTTGCAGCACAATGATAGTGTATTCCATTGACATGTATAGTACATTTACTTTTGCACAGACAGGGTTGTGCGTTGGGGGGTTTTGGAGTGGGGGTGCAGATCTACTACAACAGTGATTTAAGTGCAAAAATTAGGTAATAATATACCCTTTAATAATTACCACCATACATCTATTTCAAGGGTAAATCAGAAACATATGATGCAGCTTACCTCAACTGTTATGCATGTTAAGAAAAATCAGACACTGTATATACATAACTCAAATGCATTTTTTTTTTTACAACTTTTCTGCTCAAGGTTTTATATGCAAAGTGACAGAAGCATGCCTGATGTAGGTAACAAAGGTTGCTCTCTCCCAAAGAATAAGATCTGAGATGTTTGACCTTCACCTCTTTAATGCTGCTGAACTTGACTAAAAGTCTGTGATAATTAATTATAAATAGCCAATTTAATCTCAGTTATTGCATTTACAATCAGCTGTAATGTTCCTGCTTGTGTTTACAGTTTGGCTCAGGTTCACAGCAGTGGCCATGTTGTTGGCTGTTTTGAACTGTGATTACAGGGCTGCAGCAACAATTTACATACAACTGAGAGTTTACTGGTGTGGGGGAAGATGGCAGGAGAGAGGGAGAGAGCAATGAGAGGAAGCAGGAGGGGAGAAGGAGGAGGGAACTGAAAATGAAGCGTGAAAGTAAAGAGAGAGCAAAGTTACTGTGTGATTATACAGTAGAAGATGTTTACTACCTGTGTGTTCATGTTTGTGTGTAAACGTGTATGTAGACTCCACAGCACCTCCGTCGTGATGGATGGAAGAAGGGAAGGAGGAAAAGAGAATGAAAGGAAGAAGGGAAAGAAGGAAGGAAAGAACAAAGTGCTGGTCTCATTCACAAAATTTGTTGTGTGAGTGCAGCATGTTGAAAATGTTAGATTAATGATTTTTTTTTCTTCTGTTGTGTGTGTGTGTGTGTGTGTGTGTGTGTGTGTGTGTGTGTGTGTGTGTGTGTGTGTGTGTGTGTGTGTGTGTGTCTCTCTATGGTAAAATGTCATTAATATAAGTGAGTGCCTCTGAAATTATATTAAGTATTACTTGAAGTATGTTTGTGGAATTAATCTGGTGTGTTTGTGTGTTTATGAAAGAGCTCCATGTATTTCTTGTAATAACCTTTCCACCGGTTAATTCCCTGGAATAAAGTGTGTTTGCAGTAAATTTGGTGTGTTTGCGCGTGTGTGTATGTGTGTGTGTGTGTGTAATATGTGTGGTTTACTAATGTTGGGTAAATCAGTCAGACATAATTTTGGCAACTTTTCTACCACACAGAAATGCACACAAACACAGAGTGTGAGGGATCCCTGAACAGTTTGCACTCACACTGTCAGTCTGCCATTTATTATGTTTTATTTGACTTTTTAGAACTGAAAACCATGGAAAAATATTAAATTAGCATGCAATAGAATGAAAACAACTTTCTTTAACATGTGTCATATTTTGAGGCAGCACATAGTTCATCTTGTGAGCACTAATTTCAATTGAATTACATTTTTTTCTTTTGTTAATAAGCACAATGTTTGATTAAAAATTGGGTAACGCATCAGGTTTCTGTACTATTTGCAGTTTATTTAGTATTAGACACAACCAGCTAAGTGTGCAATAGTGTGAATTATGTTTACAATCAAACATCCAGTCCAAGAGTGTTTTCTTTAAAGTGAATTCTTATGGTTTCATAGTCCAATAAGAATATGGTTTATATAGAAGTGAAAAAATTTTAAAAGAGCAGAAAATAGCAACAAATCTGTTGCTTTATTGACTGAAATTAGAAATCTGTACCATTTTTTTTAGTTCAGATGTTAACTACCACAAAGCAGTAAAGAAGAAGGAAGGACAAATGGAATGACAAAAAATACAAAATGGAAGAATGGGAGTAAAGGGGTGGAGGCTTAGATGGAGGAGAGAAAAAAACAATTGATTTACAAAAAGAAAATGGTTCAAAGAAAAGGTGAAAGGAGATGAAGGAGAACTCAAAGGGTTAAGAGTGGAGAGAGAAGGAGGAAAGGAGATGTAAGGGTAGGAGGAACAAGGAAGGAAGTTGAAACGATGATGAAAGTTGGCAGAAATCTTTGGAGAATAGTTTTGAACAATGTTTAAAGTGAAAAAAAGAGGGCAGAATTATGGTCTTTGACAGGGCAGCTCATGATTAACAGATTTGTCTTAGTTATTAGTTTAATTAACAGAGTATAAACAATTTCTGGGAGACATTTATCAACAAATGTATCAATATTGTTTCTAATGGCTTATAGCTGAGGCAAATATGCAGCTTCTCATGCAGGTGCTATTATATCCATGTCTGCAAATAGGTGGTCCAAGTGACAAAAATGTCTTCAACAGAGGTTGAATGCAAGACTGCCTTTTTCTTATATGTACTAACGATGCATGTGTCCTCCAGTAGGACACTCAGCAGACTAGAAAAAACTGTAAGAACTACTTGGTGGAACCCTGTGGTGTCCTCAGGTGTCTGTGTGCACTTTTGCAAACATTATCCTGGCCATAGTCCTCTAAAGCTTTTAAATCCAATTTAAATCTATGCAAACAAAATGTTACTGCAGCAAAAGGCTCTGCATCATAATCTTGTGTCTAGCTTGATCATTTTACATGATTTTTATCAGCAGATGGTCCATTTTGGCTTAAAGGATGACTATGAACACAAATACAGCATCTCCATTGCTGATGAGGATCATGTGATATGCTTCAATGTACCATTCAGCTCCTACATGGACCTTGTTGTGAGACTGTGTTTTGAAGTTCTGTTTCCAGGGACAATAATACATTTCTCTTTTTGTTGAAATTGCCTGATTTTATGGTAGTATTTTTTTCTTATGACAGACTGTTCATGATGTCACAGTTTACCCGCTTCAGTGGTGTTGCTGTATTTTGTTGTGTGTAAATGTGTGTGTATGGAAGACTCTTTGGGTATTTAATTTGTAGGCACTCAAGTGGTTTTGTGTACATGTTGTAAAGTCTACCTGTATATACACTGTGGTGTCCCTCAGATCCTCAGGGGTCTTTCAGCTTGGTTTGGAGGTTGAGGAAGCGGGTGTCTGTGTGCAGGGATTCCCCAGCAGGGTGCTCTGTCTGTGGCAAGCTGGCCTGGGTGTTGCCCCTTCCTCCTTCCACTTTGCATGAGTGACAAGAAAAACACCCAGCGCCCTGAAATATGAAAAGGTCTCAAAATATCTGCAAATATTTTCATAATTTGCTTCAGGAACAGCCAAAATCACAGCCATGCTGGTTCTGCTCTTTCCATTTATGTTTCACATGGTGGGAGTTTCACCATGCTGTCATCCAGGGGAGAGTTAGTGTGGGGGCACTGGCAGGATAAGCTGTAAATTTAACATCTGTGAGGTGAAATATAAGAAATACAAGGCTTCATAATGGGTTCATGCCCATGTCACAGACCACCAAAAAAACTGAAGAAGATACTGAAATCAACCACCGTGGATTTTGGCAGTATGCTGTCAGATGAAACTTGATGCCTATTCTTGGCACCTCTCCCTTTGTTATCACTTGCAATATTGCAAAACTCTGAGCAGGAAACATAGATATTAATATTTGATTTTAAAAATTGTTGCAGTCTGTCAACACTGGTTAGAGATCAACATCTTTGTGACCTCTCATGCACCCCATTCCTATGAATGAGATATCTCAGAAATGCCTCGAGGGAATTTTATAACATGTGGCACAAACATCCACTTGCACTCAAGGATGAAATGTTTAGAATTTGGTGGTCAAAGGTAAAGATTGCAAAGGACAAACCTTTTTGTCCATAACCTAAGCAGTCATGTACTTGTCAAATAAAACCACCAAGATGTATAATAGCTTCAATGTGATCATCATAATGTTCTTAAAAAAAAAAAAAGTCCTGTTATTATTTTCACCATAACTCAGGAGCAGAAGGGGAAGTTGTGATTGTGCACATCTTCTGCACTGCAGGTTTGAAGATTTGTGCAAAGCATCCATGATTTAGAATTTATTTCACATATTTTCATTGGAAACATAGTGTCATTACTCTAACAACCATATGAACCCATACAAATAATTCAACAGTTTTTTTTTCCTCAGTAATATAATACATATTCCATAGAGAGAGAACTGTAGAGAAGAACAGCAGTTTTAATAAAGTCAAGTCAAATCAGTTTTATTTAGATATCTTTCTATCATAAATCAAAATTTGCCTCAAGACACTTCTCCCATTACCAGGCAATAAGAATAAAAAGGATATACGCTACCACTTGACTGGCTTGAGCAGGCATACAGCTGCAAGGGTGTAATTATAGTTTTAGTGTTGGTATCAGTAACATTAAACATCTCTGTCACTTGAATAAACCTGTTGAGAAATCCAATAGACTGCTTTAAAGCAAGAAATAAACAAAACAAAACAAACAAAAAAAACTTTCATACAGGGTTATTGTTTCATGCTTTTAGCGTTTCTGTTGATGCCAAATAGTTGGGATGGATGTCTAGAAAAGAAATACCTTGTGAAACAGTTTAATCTCTTAATGGAGGGACTGCGAGGATACTGTGCACCGCAATGTTTGGAAAATATGGGCATGAAGAAGAACAGACTGTGTAAGATAGAAGTCACCTGTCATCTTGGCTTGCCATCGAATTTATCAAAATAATAATTTTTAAAATGTTCCATTGTACTCCATTTTTAATGTTTTCTCAGTATAACAAGAACAGTGTTCCTCTGTGGGGACTGCTTAAATTGTACGTTCAGAAAGACTCCTGGGTAGCACTTTATGCACTGAATACCATCTTTCTCAATGGTCCGTTAATAGAAAGACTGAATGACACATTAATTATTTAATAGCTAAAACCTGTGAGACTGTGGTTACAAATTTAATGGTTTCTTCTGTAACCACTTTATTTCTGTATTTCTGGGTTGAACAGGCAGTGAGAAAGCTCATGTTTCATCCTCCTGTTAGTTTCAGTGTGAACATGTGTGCGAGTGTGTGGGGCTTGACCAGACTGGCCATTTTCACATGTTATATTTTTAATAAATGCATACTGGGCATATTTTTGGGTCAGTACGTGGTACAGAGAGATTTCTGTAAAACTAAGCAGTCATTCTTTTCAGGCATGAGTGTACGTATTTATATAAAGGACTGCACTTTCAGAAAGGATTTTAGAAAGTTTCTGACTTGTTTATTTATCTGATCTGGTCAAATCAGCTAATTCAGTGAAAACATCCTCCTGCTCTCTTGACATTTTACCTGTATCTTTGCTCAAAAATGTCATATCTGTTTGAATAATCCTTTTCTGTGGCCTCTTCCAAATGCAGGTCTTCTTCTGTTTCTCTTGCCTATGGTGTGCCGCAAGGTTCTGTTTTGGGGCATGTACTTTTTATAGCTTCTCCCTTTCCAGCACATTTTGAGCACTTTTAACATCTTCTTTTCACTGATACGCAGATGGCATTGAGTTGTATGTCTCTTTTAAGCCCCGAGATGTTTCTCAGTTACAGATCTTGAATAGGTGCTTAGATGCTATTAAAAGTTGAATGGCAGACAATTTTCTCCAACTTAAAAATGAGAAAACAGTAGTCCTTGTGTGTGCCCCTGACAGATTTGTGTCTAAGGTAATGGAAACTCTAGGTTCCCTTGCCACTTTTGCTAAATCATCTATCAGGAACCTGGTTTGACCCAGCTTTCACTCTGGATGCCCACATCAAATCTCTGGTTCACTTTTGCTTTTATCACTTATGAAATACTTCCAAGTTGAGGTCCTCTCAATTGGAAATAGTTATTCGTGTCTTTATTTCGTCATGTCTGGATTATAGTAATTTATTGCTTACTTGTCTTAACAAAACTTCCTTGGAATGTCTGCAGGCTGTTGAGAACCCTTGGTGATCTCTTTTGGGTGATTTTTTGACTTTGTTTTTAGCATTTTTTGTGAAGCACTTTGTTATATTTAAAGGCGCTCTATGAATAAACTTTTACTTTACTTTACTTTCCTGCGTCCAGACAGTTGAATCTGCTTCTCAATTGAGTGGATGGATTCATTTGGCAGTGTGACATGTAACAGCTGTTACCCAGCAGTCCAGTGGCAGCCATCATAGGGTCATGGATTTGTCATTCAGCACACTGGGCAGGACTAACGCTGTTGACAAACTGTTGTCAAGCACTGTCAAGCTATGTGCCACGACACGGCCTGTTCTCACTTGCTTTTGGCAACACCAAGGAATGGCAAACAAATGCAGGAACATCCTGAATCATTTTTAGCTTGCTCCACTTCAATCTTACGACCTGCTGAAACCAGTGTGTTTGCAAAGCTATACATCAGTGCTGACAGAAGTAATGAAATTTGGGTGGATATGTTGCTCTCTAGTGATTGGAAAATCACCCCCATTGGAAATCATTTTGAGTGGAGGCAATGTTAGACTGAAGATGGAAACAATGTGTAAGGAGTTGATGGTTCTGTCTGTCATGCCTAGAACTGTGCATAATTTTAGGTACATGTCTTTGCAGTACTGTCAGAAGAAAATCTGACAGTCAGTCCTGTCACATATGGCCCCAACAGAGGCCTGATCTTAACACAATCCAGTTGTTTTATACTTAATTACACAGAAAAATTAAAGTTCACAGGACTATTGCATGATCTCCAAGTACCTTGAAAATCTGTGCAAGTCTAGAATTGTTGCTGTTTTGTAGGAATAGGATGGCATAAATATGAAAATCAAATAAAAAATGATTATTCATAAATTATTATTAGGTTATTTCTCTTTATTTCACACACAACGATTTAAAAACTGTCTTGTGGTGTTATTTTTTGTGCAAAACTGTGTGTATAGATAGTATCCACCTTATATATATACTGTGAATGTGGGTTTTTGTGTGTGTGTGGGTGTTAAAATACTCTTCAGGGATGAACTGTTTTGTCTCAGAGCAGAAAAAAAATCAAAGCCAACTAAATACACACACACTTTTTCTTTTCTTTTTTTACATCCTCTGTTTTTGGAGTGTGGGTGATCATGTGTGCAAATTGTCAGCATGCTTGTGTGTATAGGTTGTCACATATACTCATATGAGATGTGTCACTAAATGGAGTTTGTGTGTGTGTGTGTGTGTGTGTGTGTGTGTGTGTTTTGTAAATGTCCTTTCTGATGTGGCTGGCTGTATTTAAGGCAGAGTGCAGAGAGTGCCGAGGAAGTTGATGGAGGCGTGTACGTGTGCATCTGTGTGTGTTTGTGTGAATCAGTCTGCGTTTGTGAGAGACTGAGAGGAAGAGATTTTATGCCACCACCAGACTTGGAAAACTTCATGTCCTTTTGTATCAGGCCAAAACACTGGTTCTTCGGACTGGCCACTGTATGTTTTTCTGTACATGATATGTGTGTTTGTGTGTGGATGTGTGTGTGCCTGCGTGTTGGTTAGTGGCAGGGCGTAGCTGAGCAGAGAGAAAATATCTTGGCCGACCACGGGAATGAACCCACCCACTATACCACACCCAGAGAGAGTGAGCAGTACATGCAGCAGTCTCTCTCGCTCACTCGCACTCTCTCTCTCTCGCTCGTGCTCTCTCTCTCTCTCTCTCTCTCTCTAAATCTTTGTCTCTCATTTCTTTTCTCTCTTTTATTGTCTCATTTTAAAAACAGGAATTACCATCTTTCCTTCTGTCTGGCTCTCTTCCTTAATTCATACTGTTATTACATGAACCTCAGCATTTTCCTTTCTTTTCCAGTATTCCCTCCTTTACCTCCCATTTCCCCTCCACTGTCGTTTTTTGCTAAGATACGGAATTTACTTTTGAGTTCCATATGAACACAAATTCCTGACTTTGACAAGCTGTGAAGGTCGAAATCCTCAACTGAAATTTGCAAATTTGCAAGCACAAAAGTTTAATTAGCACGTGCCATTTTTAGGGAACACTGATGGTGACTTTTGCTGCTCAGAATGACAAATTTTGCACTAAGTCTCAAAGCTAGTTTGTATGACATTTCATGTAACCTGTCTGACAACATGTAGTTCCATTGCTGTAACAAATGATCTTCTTACAGCCTCTGACAGTGGACTCATGTTCTTGTCCTGTTGACCTCAGTGCAGCTTTTGATACTGTTGACCAATACATTTTATTACAGAGATTACAGCATGCCATAGGTATTAAAGGTACTGCACTGCAGTGGTTTGAATCATATTTATCTAATAGACTCCAATTTGTTCATGTAAATGGGGAGTCTTCTTCACACACTAAGGTTAATTATGGAGTTCCACAGGGTTCTGTGCTAGGACCAATTGTATTTACATGCTT
>JAMQGT020013514.1:0-36482 GCA_024447675.2 Pterophyllum scalare
CCGCCACCTCATCAGGAGCATGCCCAGGCGTTGTAGGGAGGTCATACAGGCACGTGGAGGCCACACACAATACTGAGCCTCATTTTGACTTGTTTTAAGGACATTACATCAAAGTTGGATCAGCCTGTAGTGTGTTTTTCCACTTTAGTTTTATGTGTGACTTCAAATTCAGGCCTCCATTGGTTAATAAATTTGATTTCCATTGATGATTTTTGTGTGATTTTGTTGTCAGCACATTCAACTTTGTACAGAACAAAGTATTCAATGAGAATATTTCATTCATTCAGATTTAGGATGTGTTATTTGAGTGTTCCCTTTATTTTTTTGAGCAGTGTATTAAAAAAAAAATGGCCCCAGCTGAAACTCAAACTCTGGTCTTCAAGTGCAAAGCTAAGTCTGCCTCCTAAACTGGATGTTAGAATTCTTTTAAAGGACAAATGTTCCTTTATGTTGTTAACATAAATCATTCCAACAACACATCCAATGATATATGATAAAAAAGCAGATGTACAAACTATATAGGCACATTTTTGGTTAGTTGTTCAAATTTTTCACGGCACTAGGTAACTGGACAATTTGGGCTAACTATTTTAACTGGTCTTAGGAGATTAAAGTGTTCACCACACTGCGACACCCTTTCTTCCTTTCACACCAGTTCTAACTCTTAGAGTACCTGTTTCCCATTCCTCCTTTATATAAGCCTTAGTCCCTTAATTACTTAATCCCACGTAATCCTTTCATAGCGAGAAAGGCAATTCTTTCTGTCTTAATTCATGAAGCATGCATTTTCAACTGAAAAAGTAATGCTCATTTCACAATACCTCTTGAAAGCAGCCTGTCTTTCCAGCCTAGAATTTAGTCAGCTATTGTCCCAGTCTGCCATAGTCAGAGTTATATAAGAGGTAGATACAGAGGCCAAAATAGCAGCTCAGTGGTAGATGGTTGGTGTGAAAGGATTAATCAGAAAAGGACAGTTTAATAATCTCCAAACTAGAAAGCCAGCCTGCAGCTGTATTTTTCGTGCAAGCATTTTAAAACTGCCCTCACGCAATAAGTAAATAAATAAAATAATAAAAAGAAATGTGGATCCACCAGTGTAAGAGGTGAAACAATGTATATACACTGGACAGGGAAAAAAAGTGTGAGTGTGTGTGTGTGTGTGTGAGACTGAGAGTGGCAACAATGAAGCAGGGAATAATGGGAGTGTGGCAAGAAGATGCTTGTGCTTGTGGAAACATCGAGTTAGTTCTTTTTTGACTGTGGGTTAAGAGGCTATTGCTAAGCCGCAGACATATTTATTTTTTCATTCACTCTCCTTTCATTGTTGTCCTAGTGGGACAGATGGAGTGGAGTCTTTGGAGTCCAATCCACTTCTGTCGTCCCTTTCCTCTTTCATGCAGCTGTTTGTCATCTTACTGACAGTAGCCTGCTTCACAATGTGCCAAACCTCTAACAACACTAAAGCTAATCCAATAGTGCATTTCATTTCTATTTTCACTGCAGCAGATGCAAAGGAACCTTGCAGTACATAGCAGAGATGTGAAGAAAATGTCCTTATCCTTCTCAGCGCAGCTTAGCTTGTGCTTGAGAGATGATGTGGCTTCACCACTGCCTTCTGCCCTCCGTCTTTTCCCAGTTTAAAATGTGATCACTCTGGAAGAAAGCAGCCTCTTTCTGCTCTGCAGGAGGTTGCAGAAATATCACCCATTCAAAGAGCCTTAGTTGAGGACTGGAGTAGTTTTTTTAATTTCTTTTTTTTTTTTATGGACACAGCACCTGGCAAAGGAAGCATGTGTGTTGTGGTTGAAAGGGGCGGGGACAGTATGGTCACCCAGTTTCATTTTAAATCACAAAAAAAAGAAAAACTCCAAAAAACCAGGGAAGTTTTAACAAAAAGTGTGTAACACTGACAAATGACTGGAATAATTTCACAAACATCTGAGCAATTTTCACTGAGGGTGTCAATTTTTTAAATTTAAAATCCAATTCATATATATTTGAATATTCAAATCAAACATTAGTTAAATGAACCAGTGTGGGGTGACAAAAGCCTGCAGACACACATGAACTTCAAAAACATCTAGATAGAAAAGAAAAAGGATTTTGGTCATGCTATGACTAAATCACCTTAAATGTCATTTGTAATTGTTGTATACAGTAAACAGAACGTATTGGCAAGACAAGCAACACACATTCTCAACAATGCCCCCATTTTTATGTTTGGGGTAGGTTATGCAAGGTTAATTTGCATATCCCCCAGATATCCATGCTTTCTCTTCTTATTTAATGATGCAGAGGAGGACAGCTTACTTTACAGAAGTGCTAGGTTGGCACTGTTAGGCATATTTTTGACAATAAACTTTTGGAGAAAGGTCAGATGGAACAACGTGATATTGTTATTTTTCCAGAAGATTGCACATGGCAGGAGGAGCTCATGACTGTGGACTGATCGTCTCAACATAATTCTCCCTTAGATCCACTATGGAAATTTGCAACAGTCTTTAATCACCCCTCATTTCTTTATATTTTGCTTCCAAGGAGCCAGACTGTCTTATGATGTTTTAAAGTGTCCTTGAACAATAGTTCTCCAGGCTTTGTGAGGGTCTTTCAAAGTTTGTCTTTGGACATTGGCTGGACATTTTCATTCATCTCCAGTCCAGACCTGACCATTTTCAGTTGAATGTACTTTTGTTTGTTGAGCCTCTTAACACCTGTGAATCATTCAAGCAAGCAAAAAAAACAAAAGCCTCCTAACTCAAGTGATGAACCAGTGTTGTGTCAGGATAGAGGTACAGCAGTGACTATCTACAGCTGTCTGTAAAAAAGGATGGAGGCTCTGTCATGATTTGGGGCTGGGTTTTAGCCAGTTGTGCTGGATATCTTGCTAAAATTAATGGAGGTATGAACGCAGAAAAGATTTCAATCCACCATGCAACACCATTTGGAAAGCATTGGATTGGCAACAGCTTAATTTTTCAGCATGACACTGATCCCAAACACACTGCCATTGCAGTAAAAGCATACCTGGATAGTAAAACACACAATCGAACACAATTAGTCATGAATTGGCCTCCCCAGAGTCTGGATGAACAGTAAAGGTGGTGATACCAAATACTGGCTTTCAAGCTTGTTAGAATTGTACAAACCCTGTTTCTGCCTTATATACTGCATTTCTGTTCATGGTAGTGAACGTTTCAGTAAATTACTCCACCTGATTCCCATTTTCCTAGCCAAAAAATAAAAAATAAAAGAAAGAAATAATGTGAAAAATCACATAATCACACGATTAAAAATGAAGACTGAAAAACACAGCACAGATAGCAGTTTCCTTTTTTTCTAAATGTATGCAAATGAATTTTAAATACAAATCCTAGTTGACAAAATTGGAGGATAAGGTTAATTTTAGCATTGTATTAGTCACTGGAACCAATCCCAAAAGAGCCAATCTATAACTAGCACTGGGCGGCATGACCAAAAAATAAAATAAAATTATAAATTATAAATAAAATTGTATCATTTTTTTTCTTTAAGTTTCTGGCAGCTTCACACTACAAATCTTTCATGCTGTTGTTGTTATTCATGTCAGCAGCAGTCGGGCATTCTCTTCTGCCATCAGGGGTTGGGAATGTGATGATGGCAGAGTGCTGATAAATACTGAGCAAACTTTGATTTGGGGACTTTGGGTTTATTTGCCCACCTGACACAACAGTTTAAGGGTCACAAGGGCCTGCAGCCTGTCCCTGCTGTGATACTTTGAAAGGCAGAAAAGACCCTTAAGCTGAGGCTGAAGTTCTCTTTGTGTGTAATGAGATAGGTTGTGGAGGATGGAGAAAGTGGCAGTGTTGGAGGAACTATAAATTGGAAATGATAATGACATCAGTTAGTTTTTGGACTTTATATTCTAAAAATGATCCTGATAGATTGCTACTAGTAAAATTTCAAAAACAGACAACAAAAATGACAACAATATCTATTAAGGCGTAACAACATACAGAACTTAAGTTCATAGACGGAACATTTTCTGGAACTTTTGCATTTTCATTACATGGCAGCTTAATGTTATCAATACACACATTCATCCAAGAGGTTGCAGGACAGCTCGCACATTCTCAGGTTGCTTTCATTTTAATGCATACTGCCATGTGCTTAACAAACTGTGCACACGAGGCTCCTTGTTTCCTGCCACTGTGTATGTGTGGACAAGGTGGATGAGCCCCACCCACAGTGAAAGTCAGAAACACAGAAGCAGTGGGACAAGAACTGAGAGCAAAATGACTGTCATTTCAGACAAGTAAAGATTTCGAAACAGCAGAAACAGCTCCTCTCCTGGTTAGAAGTTATTTTAGTGCATCTCGGGCCTCTCATTTCATCCTCCATTTCTCTTTACTGTTCTTGAATGTTGCGATGGAGCATTTCCCAGCTGTTCAGAAACCGTTATGGTACCTGCATTTTTTATTTAATAGAGGTCCAGTCTCTCTGCACTCCTCAGTGCTCCTGGTGGTGATTTAAAATAAAAGAAAGCAAACGAAAAAAAAAGAGTGGGTATTTTGTTTCTTCATCAGCATAGTGGTTTTTGATAAATTATCTATAAAGGTTCAGCCTTCCAGCAATATGTTTTGCTCAAGCTGTATCCCTTTCAGCTCACAACTCACATTTCTTTGCATGTAAATGCAATTAATGCCATTTTTAGTGAATTTATGTCTTCGAGAATTTAGGGTATAGCTAAAGAAAATTAAATATCAATAACTCTTTCAGAATTACTGGAATATAATGCAAATTTCGAACATGTTCTCATTTTAGCATACAAGGTTGTAAATTAGTGCCTGTCAGTTTTCACCGGCATTGTAAAGATATGCACACAATATCCTTTGGAATTAGCACCTGAAAACACTGGCAGCAGCAATATTAGACTCTGAGAGATAATAGTCCTCTTCTAAAGAGGGAATAGGGTCCACATTTGGAGGTTGTAGGGCTGCTGGTGAAATAAGTCACCAGTTTGTCAGCCGGGAGCCATTGATTTGTGTCCTGTTTGGGACCATTGTGTGTCCCCCCTTTCTTTTTCACTTGCTGATTAATTTCCATTTCACAATTTTTTTGCTTTGCACGTAACTCACATGTAATATTTAAGCACATACACACACACACAAACAAACTTGATTACAATAAGGAAAACATTGTGGTCCAGGTTAAAATTCTCCATGCAACAACATCATCCCTAGAAATTAAATAATAATAACTTGTGTCTATTTAGGACATGCAATAATTATTGAGGCTTTCTGATCCTCAATAATTAATAATGAAGGAATTCTCTAAATGCTTTTCAAATAAAGTTGAACTTAAGTCACAATATAGGAGACACGTGGACAGATGCGTGCATGCATACTCACAGTCCCATCAAAGCAAAAGGAGTGGCTGCATAAAGTACTTTATTTACTCATTTTTAGACACGCTTTACTGTGCCCACCCCTCCCCGACTCACCCACAAGAGACTTCCATTAATTCAGCACAGCCCTCTCAAGGCTTCATTAATGTTAATCAGAGCTAAACATAACATTAAATTCACTTCAGCTGCTTTGAAAAAGGCTTGAAGGCATGCATATACATGCATGGCTACAGGATGTTTGTTTGTGTGAAAGTGTGTGCAGTGGAGGGGTTTTGATAAAATCAGTGCTTGAAGGAGGCCGGGAACATTACATGCACTTATAAACTTTACATCAAGTTATTCAGTGTTGCTAACGCTGTTATCACGCGAGCAGCTGTTAAACCCTGAGAAGACTGCTGCTGCTGCTGCATATTAAATTTTCACATTTAGATATAGTCATTTTCTCCAAGAAAATGAAAAATAAGCAGAAGCTAACACCCATTATGGATTATCATCAATGTAATGCATCAAAAGGAAGCAAATACTTGTTTTTCTTGTTATATCGGCATGAACATTTGCCCTTTATGAGAAATACGTATTTTTGAATAAATTAGTATTTTCATTTTTTTTTCTTTTACTTTGCTACAGCATATGATTAGATTAGGGAAGAAAAACGGCTGTCTAGTAAGTTGTGAACATTGTGAAAAATAACATTTGCATACTGTGCAAAGGGGTTTTTTTCTTTTCATTTTTTAAATTTAAATTTTTTTTATTTTTTTTTTGGTTTCGCAAATCACTGAACACTGACCTATGAATCAAAAGAACTCGCCATTGCACACAGAACACATTTTCAATTGTATCTTTAGGCTCTTTGTTACTAGCAGCCTGTCACAAAAACATATAATTTAGTCTTCATTTCTTTAGTTGAATGTACAAAAAAATGCCAAAGGTAACACAGTTTGATAGGCATAAAAAAGTTTTTTTCACCAATGAGAGCTGTTGGGCAAAAACCTGGCTAATGGCAGCATGATTTTCAGTGTACCCTTTAAGGATTTGAGGAAAACGGGACAAGTGGAGGAGAAAAGAAAAAGTGGCAGGCCTAAAAAGGAAAGAAAGAAAGAAAATATCTACAGCAGATGAACAATATCTGAAAGTCATGTCCTTAAGAAACAGGAAAAAAAATCCAGCAAAGACCTGACACAGGACCTCAGAGATATCTGGCCATTAGGCTCATCCATCTACTGTTCACTGCAGCCTCATCAGAAATGGTTTCAGTGGAATGGTGGCTGTCTTAAGGAGTTTCGGGAGAGCAATAGAACAACAGTGATTCCCTGCAGCCATCTGTAAAGCACGGTGGAGGCTCTGTCATGGTTTTGGGCTGCATTTAGGCCAGTGGTGCTGGTGATCTTGTCAAAATGGAAAAGTACAAACAGGCTGCCTCAGGACAACTACTACTACTGCTACTAATAATAACAATATTAACTATTTCTTATTTTTATTATTGCCTCTTGGTCATTATTTATAGTTTTCCAAAACACCATAAGCCACCATATGCATGTAAAGAAACCATACCAAATGGAAATATACGGGCTTTAATCTTTTTAATTTTAACAAATTCCATGATCCCTTATCTCATCTTATCATATCTTAACTGTTCTTATCTTTAATTAAAAATGACTTCTATCACAGTATAATTTCTGAGCTCTATCCCACAGATGCTGGAGAATCTTTTTTTTTTTTTTTTTGCTTTTTTTTCCATTGCAATGAGTTTGTCATCTGGGACAGACAGATCACATGGCCCTTGTTCTCCACCTGTTTTCTTCTTTTTCTTGTAGTCTGTTAGATTTTTTTCAACTTTGATACCAAACTTTTTTTTTTTTCTTGAGCCACAGCGAGTGTCTCAGGGGACATTATATTCAGCGCTCCTGTGATTTCAGCCTGAGTGTGGCTTGTTTTTTTAGTTATTTATTTCTTCTTTTAAATGGTCATCACTCCTGTGGAAACACTTTGGAAAGCTGTGCCTCTTCTGGCTTCCTCTTTGGACTTCAGACATCATTATTCAATTTTCTGCCATCAGACTATCTCATTATTTCTCGCCTTAGAGGTGCGGGCTTCTCTCTTACAACATTGTCACCACTTTCTCTGCCTCACCTGGAGGTAAACGTGTTTCCTTATATAGATAAATGGGGGCGGGGCAGTATAAAGATAGTATGCAAATTGTGTGGAGATTGCACAAGGCTATTGGTTCTGAATGATTCTGATTTACTAACATATGCATGGTGGTGAGATCAAATTGGCCTGCACACATGTTTCATAAATCTCACAGTAATTTTGCATGCAAACTAATTTTTTTATGCAGGGTAAGAACATTTCCACACAAACATTTCCAGAGTCTGGAGCTCAGCGTTATTGAAGCAGTGTGGGATCATGTTGACAGAATGAAACAAGAGGCAGCCAACATCTGAAGAAGAGCTTTGTACAATTCTTCATGAAATTTAGAGAACTATTCCTGAATGCTGCTTAAAGAAATTACAAGTTTACCTAAGATTTACCTAAGAGAGTTCAGGCTGTGTTGAAGAATAAAGGTGGTTATACCAAACATTGACCTTCAGGTTCATCAGAATTGTATAAATTCTGATTTTGCCTTTTCAATGTTTCAATAAATCACTGCATCTATTTCCCATTTTCCCAGCAAAATATGAAGAAAAAGGGGCGGCTCAAGAAGTTTTCACAGTGCTGTATGTTAAACAAAATGTGTGGGGGGTAAAAACACAAAGTGCCATTACATGTATACATATCACCCAACAAAACGCATCCTCACCTGCAACACCAGGCTTTGGTCAAAGTTGTATGCACTGGGCCGACCTTCCAGTGTGGAGAAAGCCACGTTTCCTCCAGTGAGGGGCGAGATATCACTGAACTCGTCTGTACATAAAGCAGTCCTTTCATCATCCCCCGGGCGAATGTAACCTTTAGCGTCCCTCCTGTAGGTCTTTTGACAAGAGGCGCTGTAATACTGGTACGGTAACCAGGGACCATCCTTTTCTGTATGCTTGTAGATGGCAAAGCTCTCTGGTCGACTGGTGTAGAATTTCAGTCGTACGTAGGTTATCTCAAAGGATTTCCCTGTGGAAAACAAAGTAAACTATTTAACACTGCTAATTGAATCATATATTTAGAAGTTATAAACTGGTAGAGAATTAAAAAAGAGAGAGAAAACATTTCACCTTCAGCTTCAACATGTGAAAAGCTCTAATACAACTGAGGAGATATACCACGATTTCATTTGACTTGCGGCTTTAGCAGATCTACAAATATTCTGCTGTAGATGGTTTTGCATGGTATATGAAGAAATGCAAAGCATATTATAGGTTCTAAATAAGTATGTCTGCCAGGTACATTTGTGGTGATTTGATAGCAAAAGGTTATAAAAGAATGAATTCTGCCATACCACTGCCATTTGCACACCCCTGTTTGCATGCTGGAGATAGGAGGGGCTATTTTTCTTTACAATACTTCCTGTTTGGACAACTGCAGGAGGGAGGTCATTGATTAATGCGATAGCTGTTGTTGTAACATAGAAAGCTGACATCTTCTTCCTGAATCAATGCTTCTTTTTGATTGAGGGGTGTTATTACCCCCCTGTTTACTGACCGCTGACAGTTCAAACAATAACCTTGGAGCCATATCGTGGAGGATTAACTGGGTAGACACAAAATGAAGTCATATTCGAGACCAGAATGAGAAGAAGCATGTAGAAACTCTCTTAACAGTCTTCTTCAGTGCACTCTGGGTATTTTTTCTACATCATTAGATACTAAGTCTCAATCGCTCTGCACATTCATAGAGGGATGCTATCCACTGGTACAGCCGTAATGACATCTGTTGCTATTTTTCTGCCAAGTCAGAGCTAGGCATCTTTGTCTCTTGTCTCTGCAGAAATCTCTAATGGTATCATTCCTTTGGGAGCTCGAAGATCATTTAGCTTTCATTTACTCACTGCATGAGGTGAGCTCAGCCCTGCTGGGACTCAGGCAAGAAGCATAAAAGATGCACAAGACGAAGCAATTGTTGGATATCCCCTGTGATGAAATGTAGACTAATTGCAAATGATATTTGTATGTTTTCATGCTTAATGTTTAATGATTCATGATCCGTATTGGCTCAGGAGTGCATTAAAATATTCATTTTGCTTATGTGGGAACAGCAGAGGGAATTTTTTAGTTTTTGTGTTTAATTTAGCAAAGTAACAAAAAAATACCTGTCCAGTTTGAACAATCCCTGGCATGTTGAAACGCATCCAAAAAAGTTGCATTTCAACACTTCAGGGATATTACAGGGACATGAAGATAAGTTATAATCCTTGTGCATAATGTATAGTTATCATTTACTCTCTGAATGACATGTAAACACATTTATACATGGCAAGCTCTTAAAGTTATAAAATATTAAGTGGTCAAAGAAGTGTGTGTAATCTTCTGTATATAAAAAAAGCATGCTCCCTGAAAGAAGCTCTGCAGCTGTGTAGTAAATGTGACTATATACTAAGAGGAAGGTCGCCGAGCACACGCGGCAAAACAGCTGTGTTTGACTTTACAGAGCCGATCTAGAATCTTTTGCATTAAAGATCAAACCTAAACTTTGAATGCTTTCTCCAGATACACTAACACACTGTGGAGATTTTGACAATGTTTTGCTAAGAATGAGCACTGTATGCTGGAGAAGTGCAATGCCTGACTTCGTCTGAGTCACCCATGTCAACTTGACACAGCTCCTCTCATCTGCTCAGACTAAACTCGCCACAAGCCCTGCAGACTGCTTACAATCTGTTTACGAGAAGAGGTTTTTGAAATCGCCAGTCAAACGTATGAGTAGATTTGTCCCCTAATCGTGCTATATCTCAGAGTTTGAAATGAATTCTTACTCGTTGACAGGATTACGTTTCATATGTGAGCCAATACTCAGGCTGCGAAGGCGTCATGCCAACTGCGGCAGACTTTTATCGTTGTTTTACATCAGAGACAGGATGTTGCTTTTCTTTCACTGAGCTCAATGAGAACCAGCTGCAGACATCAATGGGTGCCGTTAGAATGTGTGTGTTTGTGTGTCTCATTGAGTCTTTGTGGGAAAAACCTGACCCCAATTCCTTACCAGCAAACTGCCTGGCATTTTTTTTTCTTTTCCACTCCTTCCTCATTATGTTTTGTTTACTCCCCTTGAAGCAGCCCGACTCCCCCTTTTCTTCTAACTCTTCCACAGACCCACTCTGACCTGGCTGCAGTGTGTGTCCCTGCATCCTACTGCTGTGTTTATCGTCTCTGCATTTGCCTGCATTCCCTTCAGCGAGAGCTTGTTTTGTTTGGAGAGGCAGAGGAAAACAGTGATGTCTAAAGAACCCCCTACCAACAACCCAGATGGATCACAGAGTTTTCACATGAACCGAAAGTATGCCACGCATACAAAATTTAGGGGTGTTCAGTTACATAAAATTGTGTGATGTGAAAACTTAATCATCATACATTTAGGAACACAGTGTCATGATGGAAGCACCAAAGGCGCTGGGTATAGAAAAACACATTTGGCACAGAGTGCAGAGGGAGCAAAGGTCAGTTCAGTCTAAGGGAAACAGAGTCGTAGGTGCTGGAATTGTTTGAAGAATAACAAACTCTCCAGCAACAAAAAAAAAAAACCTTTGCAGCAGGAGTATTGCCACCTTTTCCAGGAAAAGAACTAGCCAGAAAATATAAACAACAAAACCTCAAAGCACAGTCAGACATCTGCTTGCTATTGGAAATCAATACTCTCCATTTGATGGAGATACTTCCTGTTTTCAGAGCACGTGATGTAACTGTTCATCTATGCACTGAGCGCTGACATTTTCAGCTTCTGACATTAATTTTTTTTTGTCCTTGCCCCTTGTTTCTTTGAAGCACAACTTTTTAACAGGGCGGACCCATCTTTCCCCTACAGCAGAGGTGAGAGTAGATTGGAAATGGAAAGAAAATGTATATGTTTGAACTAATAAAGTTCTGTCCTTACTGCTATCAGTTAAAAAAAAAACTACTACAAACACACTACATATACATACTATATATATATATATATTGTAAAAATGGTATTTGAGTTGTAGTTGAGGTAATGCAATGTTTGAAATGATTCTCGCTCAGCTTTCTACTTTAGTGACGCTGGTATTTTTTGGGTTTCTGTCAACTTGAAATTACAACCTGTTCCCTTTGCATTTTATTTAAGTAAAAATGTGTAAGTTAAGTTTCAATATTGTGTGGTGATCTGACTTGTTAATTAAAAAAAAATTTAATTAAGTCATGTGTTACCAGTTAAGATAATAGAGTTAAGTTGTTCCAACAATTCTGATTTTTTCAGTGTCTATAGAAAGGAAATAGTTTAACTTTTAACCTTAGTTTAGTTCAAATCCATGTGTTTTTTTTCTTTTGGGTGGACCAAAGCCCTCATGTCCAGCCCTCCTGCTAAGCAGGTATGTGTGCCCTGGTAGGCATTTCCCCAATGGATTTGTCTTGTATCCCAAAACTGAGAATGTACTGGAGCTACCTACATTAAAAATTCTCTTTGTGCAATGGTATTGACTATCAGTAGCTATTACTCATTTGTGCCCCTCTATATTAGACACCAGAAGGTGAGTACTTGAGACTCAAAGTAACCTCTGAGAAGTCAAGCCAAGAACAACTTTATGTGTAGTTTTCACCCCATATGATTGTGTTCTCCAGTAAAGTTTTGGTTGCTGCTTTAAAGATGAGGTATCCCTAAAAGCAGTGAGCGATTGCAAAAGTCCTGCTCTGATCCACAGCCCAGCTCATTCCAGTACATATATAAATTCAAATGGTTTAAGAAAAGGAGCGGAAACCAAAATCTTCTCCATTCGGTTTGTCCACATCGGCACTGCTAGCCAGTTTAGAACTTGAGGTTAGCCAAACCAAACTAAAGTTATCAGGTTAGCTAGTGGCATAGGCAAGCATGGAAATGTCATCAGAAGTAGGTAATACAATGTCATTTACCTTAGATCATTTTGTTGTGACAGAAGAGGTCATTCAATGAATTTCTTCACATTTCTTTGAATGAAATTTAAAGAAACACAACTCAGAGGAGATTTCTAGTAATGCCATAGTACTGAAATTTAACTTAATTAGAGTTAATTGGAGCAAATTGAGTTGAGCTTCAAAAATGATTCTTTACACCTGTTGGAACACAACTTTTGTCAGCAATGACACACAGTAAAAATCAATAAAAATGTGAACAAAATTGATTCTGCTCACTTCCTAAAGATCACCTTCAGCGCCGGAAAAGTATCAGCTTTCCCTAAAGTTGCCTTTCTGAAGTACGAGTTTCTCAGTTGCCAGGCATATTTTTCATATTAAGTGGAATACAGACAGAACTCATTTTAGTATTCAGAACCATTATCATTTTCAGGACTATTGTTAGTTGTGTAGGCTGATTTGTTGTGAGTGTGCTGTCTTGTTAACAACCTGCCGATAGCATAATATAGGAAAGAAGGAACTGCCGGCTTCTCTTGATTTGGAAAAATATTACATGTTTGGATTGTCTGTGTTTTTGTTGCAGATAGAATAAAACCAAAAGAGAAGATGCATCAAACAGCTCGGGACGTCTCCATTTTCAAATGTAGAATCAAATGTGCTTGATGTAGTTTCTACATAAAAAGTAATTAAAATCAGATCAGTGTTAGAATAGAAACAAAGAGAACTAAGCGTGGGTCAGATCCATATGTGAACATCCTCGTTGAAAAGAGACCTCTGTTACAGTAAGGCTCAAAAGCCCAGCTTAGAAAAATAAATGGATGTGGGAAAACAATTGCGTAAAAAGATTTGTATTAATGCTTTATAACAGTAATCGCCACATTTTAATTCCGTTATGGTGACAAATGTGGCCTGTTGCTTATTTCAGCAGTTTTGCACAGCATGGTAATCTAATGGGATAATAATGCTAATGGCTGGAGTGAGAAATGTCAAATATGTTCACAGCACACAAAATGTGAGTCAAAGGCATTTTTTTTCAATGAAAAAGGGGACACAAAGAAGGCAAATGTGATTACCGTGTTGTTTTTGACTTGTGTGTCTGTTTATCGTGATTTGCTGACAAATTCCCTGGTTATGCAAATGAATTTACCTGCCTGAACAGTATCTATTGAATTCCAAATGTGTTTTATGTAAATGCCTCACTAACTTCAGTTTGCTTTATTATCATTATAAGCTTCTTATTGCCTACAGTTTCTCTAAAAATACACGATGGCTTCTGTTTCATTCAGAGTCAGCTCTGTATTTGCTGTGAATTTAACCTGCAGTTGAAGATTAATGCTAATTTATAATGACACCATGTAAAAGTGTGGATGTCAAGTTAAAAAAAAAAGGTTAGATAACAGCTGATTTGTGGCCAATGCTTTCTATGAAAGCTGTGTGATGTGGTGGAATCAAAGTTGAGTTCTGGGCCAAATCACATTCTTAAAATAAGTTGATTGGCAGCCAGATTTGAATGGATTCATACTCCATGACAGCATGTGGGCTAAATTAAAGATACTGTGGGCCTGCAGACCATTACTCAGTTCCTATGTATGCATGTCAGATTCAAATCTAGGCTCTCCTCATCTATTATAAATTATCCCAAATTCTCAGACATGCACTTGTAAATATGTGTTCACAAATACCGATGGTCTAAGCCATGTCTGGGCCAAAGTGTTCACCTCAGAGTCAAGGCTGCCTAACACAAATCATATGTTCTTCAGCACATCTGTTTTGCATTAAATATTTCTCCATCAAAGGACTCAAAATACACAGAATAATGCATGAATATGGATGGGTGTGTGTGAGAAAACTGAAAAGCTGATGGCATGCAATTTCAGTGCGCAAAAAACCAAACATGTACTGCATTTCTGTGAGAATCACACCAGACTGGAACCTATCTGCAGTCTGTAGAGTGCCAAATCATCTGCTGCTTTTCATATTTTCTTCTTAGAAACAACAATTGCATTGCACATGAACAGCTTTCAATTACTTTATGCACAATATTACAGTAACAGAGACTGCAACTGAACTCTAGACATAGGTAGCTGGCCTGTCTGACCACAAGCAACAATCCAAGTTAAGGAAAGTCAGACCTTAAAATTCAGGGTTCAGACTGAGCCAAGGATGTGTGCTCTTACCAAGGTGGAGGGTGAGGTTAACGGAATTGGGATGCTGGACACCATAGTACATGGACTGACTCTGCCACCACGTGGGCTCCTCGTTCCTGTGGAAATCTGTCAGGAGGCTTGCATTGTGACTCAAGTCTGGATCTGACGCATCACAGAGGTGGCATGAGCGACTTGAGCTGGTCTGCATGCAGTAGTCCTCGGGTGGAGAACCACACACATTTGAAGCCACCACAATGCGACTGAAGGCAATGTTCTCAAACTTGGGCATACAGCGGCTTGGCACACCCTCCTCATCATAGCAGGAGTCCATGGCGGCCCAAACAAGAAGGTGTAAGCGTAGATGAAATGAGAGTACAAGGGCAGAGAGAAGAGATCTCACAGCAAATGATGTCTCCATGTCTATAGCACATTTACACTCCACAATCAAACATTCACACTCGTGCTTTGATACGAAGATCCATAAACATAAAGACTCTGATTTGAGAAAAACAATCCAGGAATAGGAAGTAGGTCCGCTTCAAAAGTTTCTTTGTCTGCTTTTCTCTGTTGTGACTCTGTTAGATCTCCCCCATGTGTTCTCCCTCTGTGGAGTGGAAGTTTATGCAGGAACTTCTCACTTCAGGAGAAGCATGCGGCAGAGGAGGGACAGGGGTGGGGGCTTGAGGATCAAACAGTTCATAAAACTTCTCCATCTGCTGGTCGATAGACACACTGCACCCTGACTAGCTTCAGATTTTGAGTAGATGTGAGTAAAAGAATGCTATCTAAAAGGAAAACACATTCTGTAACAGCCATTTAAATATTGCAGCAGTGAGGCTGTTCCACCACAGAGTGAAAAATGTACTTGGCAGTTGGCCCCACAGCGGGGCATTCTGATAAATGCTGACTGTAGTGATTCACAGTGGAAGACTGAAGGTGCTGAAACTGTCTGGAAAATTTCAGCAGGCCTGGGTCATCTTCATAAATGGATGTTGCTCAGGGGAGTTCTGTGACCTAAAGGGGCAATTTATTTTAAAAAAAATGGAGGAGTGAAAGAGCTACACTGCTTTTTCAGTGGGATCCACTCGAGACCTAGCCATTATGAAATGTGAAAAGTGGTTTGCATATCCTTGTAATTCACACTGACTGCTTGGGCTCCTATAAAACATCAATCAGTGTTTGATTTCACTCAAGCATCAACCTCCAGCGCTGCAAAAATGAAGCTGATAGCTGACAACTCACCAACTCTAATGTCTTGCCCGAATATAGGCACGTAAACCGAGATGCTAATATCCCAAACTTTAGCACAAAATAACAGTCAACACACCAGCGGGTGACATCAATCACTCTGAACAGTTTGGATTCCTCTAACTAATCACAGTCATCTTGCATAAAACTAAGTAAAGGATACAGTAACTCATTCAAATGAGCAAATCAGGCCTGCCACATTCCATTATCCAAATCTTCATTGTTACGTTAGCATGTAGGTTGCGATCTCAGAGGCTGTTGTTATTATTTTCAGTATTTTGAGCTGTAACAGGCAAGTACAAAGGGGCTCCGTGTCCATAAAGGGCAGCCAGACTTGTATGGAAAGTCTACATCCCATAAGACTAGATAATGTTTGATATCTGCTTTCAAGACCAACTTGAATCACTTCAATCTTCCAAAGGGATGTAGAAAATGAGGTACAATGACAACATGAGTGCCTAGCAAAGAATTTTTTTCAATTTTGTTTTTAAATACAAACCTACAGAGAAGGAGAAGAGAGACTTTCAGCAATATCTTTTCTGTTACTAACTGGATCATTTTCTGAGGTTTTTCTGTGCATGCTTGACCTGTGAGAAGTTAAGAAAAGAGCCTGTCCTCCTTTAAAAAAAAAAAAAGCCCTCATAGTTTATTTGTGCAGGCGCGTTTTTACGACCAATACCTATGTCTTAAAATTAATGTGTTCAGTTTTCTCTGGTAAATTCAGAAGAAATGAATATTTATGGATTTTCTTATATTTCTGAAAAGACTATGGGAACTAAATGACATTAAATAGCTTTATACAACATGCCTCATGAACCCATTCATAAAAGCACTTCAGCATCTTGCTGAAGGACACTTTGGTTTTGTTTATTTACCTCGTTACAATATCTGGTTACGTTGTTTCCTTCCACCTGCAGGGATGCTCATTTTGGAAATACTCATATAAGAACAAACGACTGATACGGTCGTTCAGACTGGAGGACATGTTGTGTAAAAAGGGTGCAGAATAGTCAAAGAAAGGACCTTGCAAGTTCAAAAGGTGTAGATTTCAAGCAGATTTGGTTTGTGAGGTAGGCAAATGGAGAGATTATATTAAATCTAAAAATCTGTAGCGCTACACATGAGAACAGTGTGAAGGCCACTGTATGCCTGATAATGCTCTTGGGCACACTCTACATATACCTATGTGTAAACTATAATTTTAATCAGTGGTTGTACTTGGCCTCAACCTATCTAACCAACAGTTCTACTCAATTACGCGTTCAGTTTTGTCTAACCTAGATTTTTACAGAATGTAATTTTTTTTGTTTTGTATAGTATATAATACAGGATAAACTATATATATTTCAGTTCACATTAAAAAAAAAGAACAAATGTGGACAACCTGGATTGTTCAACTGCTGCAGCATTTCTCAATTTTATTCTCAGGTGAGGCTGCCAATGTGTGAGAAATTTTCAAAATAAACTCTGCAGCAACCTCAGGATTATTTAAATGCCCAGAATCATGCAGAACCTGCTCTACATCTTGCTAACCACTGCCTTAAATGGAAATGGCCAAGACCCACAAATGACAAGTGCAACAAGTGTTTGTGGAAAGGCGCAACCAAGTAATGTGTAATGGCGTATCCTCTACTCTAATCCTCTTTCTGTCAATGACTTTTCTAATTCTGAATTCCATTTGAAGTGTGGAACAATCATCTGGAAGCCAGTGAAGAATTAAAGTGACACAACTGTTAAAATCATGAAAGGATAAATGTTGACATGGGAGTCTTTGAAATCATGAAGAAGATGGATAAAAAGACAACAAAAGAAAACTGCCATTAGCATGAAACAGAGCGAGACAGGTAGCATCTACAGATGCGTTTAGATTCTGTACATTTATGATCTGTGCAGAATTTATAGCAAAGTCTCTCCCATCTCGTTGTGATTGCCTTGATTTATTGAGGCTCTGTCAGTACCCAGGCGAGGACATTGTAAAAGGGACCACATCAATTTGCAGTGAAATCCTCTTCTGGATTCAGAAGAGAGTAAGGCTGGCTTCAGATCTGCCCAAATTCACGTGGTTCAGCGATGTAATGAAGAAACTCGTGCCTCTGCAAACAGACTTTCAATTCATTTAGTTATTGGTGTTGCTCACCAACACTGATGAGTATGCAGAAAGACAACTTTTCCATAGGATACGAGCACAAGTACAACACCTTCCAATATGCAGCGAGAGTATCGTCTGAACCAAACAAGAAAGGGAGACCTGGGAAATGAGAGCAATGTTTTTACTTTACAACGTTTGGCAAGCTTGAGAACAAAAGTCTTTTAAAACAATCAGCACACCGAGTCTTATTCTTGACTTCAAAAATTATGGAGAGGATCTGAGTTGGCTGAACAAACTCAGCGTGTGGCCTGCACAAACTTAGTGGAAAGTCTGCAAAGTACCTGAGGGAATACTATTGTCTGGGACCCCCTGCTGTTTTGTAACCATTCAGACAAGTCTACCTCAAGCTTTCCTGTGACATAGGGGAAAAAGAGAGAGAGACCACACACACAGCTCATGAAACTCTACTTGTCAGTATCACTCTGCTGCCTTCATTCAAACAATTTCTATTTGAAAGCTCCATGTCAATTACAAGTGGTAGGATGCAAATACAGTACATTGTGTACACATCCTTTATGACTTTTTTTTTCTGAGTCAGTGTGACAGCTGCATCACCGAGGAACTGCTTTAGAAAACACTCTTGTCACTTCCATTTCGGTGCCGAAAAGACAGATATTGCAATGTCATGATGTAAACTGACACATCTGGATGGCTTGAATAAGTTTCGGCTGTCATCTGTGTGTGTCGCATCTTTTTGAATCCATGGCTAAGCCACTGATTGGACAAAGCTTTAGAATGTCATCAGATAGTCCAGCCCTTTTTGAAAGTGAATTTGGACAGACTGTGAATTTCAAATGGAATTTATATTTAATGCAATTATTGTCATACTGTTTGAACTACTGACAGATTTCTTCTCATCTTTTGTAACCTCTGTTTTAACTCCTTCTGTTTTTGCCAGTGCTTTTCCTCATCCCATGTAATACAGTACTTCAAACTCCACTTTGCCCTCCTACATTTTCTACTCCTATTCTCTGTGCATCATCCTCACCTCCCCCTCTCTCACTGCCACAGATCCTTTAGCCCCCACCTGCCACCTACCTCTTTCATGCTGCAGATTGGTGCAGCTGGCTGTCATGATGTGAGGCTTGTTGCACCGACACTAGCAGGTATGGCCTCCTTTTTATGATGACACAATGTTGTAGTGATGAGTTACGCTTTCAAACAGTGATTTGATGTCACAGCTGTCAGCGCTTCACTTAGCAATGCAGGAGCTGGCTGCCATATCCCCGCAGGGAATGCGTTATCTGAAAAACTAATGAGCACTGCACATCCGCCACATCGTCACAAAAATTTCCTGACATTACACGCGTTTAAGAAAGTCCTTTCCTGCCTGACAAAAACATATTACTTTTGCAGTGTACATAACAGCTCTGTTTACACAGCATGATGTTTGGTTAACAATACTGTGACCCATACAGCTAAACATAATATGGAATATGGAGTGTCCACGTCTGCAGTGTTGCGGATGCTGCACCGGTCTGTCGTGGTGAAGAGGGAGCTGAGTGTAAAAGCGAAGCTGTTGATTTACCGGTCGATCTACGTTCCTACCCTCACCTATGGTCACAAGCTTTGGGTAGTGACCGAAAGAATAAGATCGTGAATACAGGCGGCAGAAATGAGTTTCCTTCAAAGGGTGGCTGGCCTCTCTTTTAGAGATAGGGTGAGGAATGGGGCCATTCGGGAGGGGCTCAGAGTAGAGCCACTTCTCCTCCACATTGAGAGGAGCCAGTTGAGTTGGCTCGGGCATCTGTCTAGGATGCCTCCTGGGCGCCTCTTGGGTGAGGTGTTCCAGGCATGTCCCACCAGGAGGAGGCCTCAGGGTAGACCCAGGACATGCTGGAGAGATTATATCTCTCGACTGGCCTGGGAGCGCCTGTGGGTCCCCCCAGATGAGCTGATGGAGGTGGCTGGGGAGAGGGAAGCCTGTGCTTCTCTGCTTAGGCTGCTGCCCCCGTGACCCGGCCCCGGATAAGCGGAAGAGAATGGATGAATGGATGGATGAGATATTGAACTTAATGTATTGTTTTGCACAATAATTTTTGCCATATTTATTTCCAGCATGATTAATGATCTTTTCTGTTGCACATTTTAACACTATGATAGCTCATTACAACACAAACAGCAGCAAATATTAATATACAGAAAGTGGAACTAATTAAAGAGAAAGAGAAACAACATAAACTGTCTTAGTAATGTGCTGCATACAACTATAGCATTTCACGTTTGACAACTTAGCAGTCGTAGCTTATTAATCCCCGCACTTGTAATACATGCGCAGAAACCCTGCCAATGAAAAAAAGTCCAGAACAACTTTGTATTGATTTGCAAGGACATTTCTCTTTTGCTTTAATGTGCATATTGATAATATATTGAAAATGCTTTGGTCAGAAGTTATCTTTTTTTTTCTGCTAAAAATGCAAACCTCATTTCTAACTAAATGTCTATTTAGCTGCAGCTTCACCTCTGCTCAAGCTGGATTCTACAAATCGTGCTGCAAGGCACTTTGAGAAAAATAGACTTTTTACTATTTACCATCAAGACATTGTTAGATAACCGTCTTCTATTCATGCCAGTATTCATAGAACCAGATCTGCTACAATAATTCTTGTAAATATTTCTGAGATGCACTCAGAGTTTGGTCAGGCTTTCTGTCAACTACTGTATGTGCATGGAGGGAGCGGTAAAATGCCAAGTTCCCCTTCTTTCAATACTTCAAGTGTGTTGTATAAACTGTTCTAAAGAGAACTTGCTGCTTTTTTTTTTACAAAATCCCAGATTGAAGGCATTACAGACACTGGTTGTACAGCCTGTATAGAAAATGTACTGAATTTATATTATATTTTTTGACCTCTCAAATGCTGTGAACAATAAGCCATACTTATACATAAGTTCATGCTGTACACAGATTTTTAATAAATAAATATATAAATAGTGATTTTGTAACCACCAACCTTCTGATTAATAGATGACCGGTTCCAGCAAGCCATGATTCCTTTCTTTCACTTACATGACTTTTATGTTTTATGTGTGATATTATCTTTCACTTTTATTCAAGCACATAATAAATAAATAAGCAGTTAACACACAATATTGTTGAAAATTATGTTTTTCTTGTTTTGTTTTGTTTGTGCCATGAAAAATAAAGGAATGTTACCAAGACTAATGAGAATAAAAAAATATGTTGACAGACTAAACGGTGACAATCATCTTTAATATTCGCTCTCAGCCAAATCATCAAATAATGTGTTGTTCATTTAGATTTATTGTATAAATATGACTTTAGCATAAAGAACACTTTTTCCCATGGGTACTTTAGGGGATAAAACACACTGTTGCAACAATAGACTGTATATGAAAGATGAAAGTAGCTATGTAACCTCATCCATAGGTTTGCAAAACCTTAATGGGAACAGTGTTGTTTTCGTTAACGATGACGATAACAAAATTATTTCGTTAACGACCCCTTTTTTAAATGATGATAACGAGACGATGACGAGATAAACATGGCTCTTTGATGACTAAAACATGAGTTTTCATTGACGAGACAAAACTAGACAAGAAGGTTACTGGATGTTCCGTCAGTCATCCAAAATGCATGACATGTCTGCCTATTGTGCTTGTAATCTGTCAGTCAAAAGCTAAAACCTATCAGTGACACTGCTACATCCTATCTATTTTTGGTCACACCCACCACCTCCATTACTTTAATCCAGGGGCGTCAAACTCGGTCACAGGACAGGCCACAATTGAAGACACAGTCTGAGTCGTGGGCCGAACAGGATTAGAAAATAATCATTTTAATCAGCAATATGAATACGAATGGCCAGAATACATCAACTTTTTCCTCATCACATTAAATAAAATATAAAATTATATTTTTCTTCAAAAATAGCATCAGGAAAAATGAATATATTTCAAGCTGGTGAAAATTTGCAAATTTTTCAGGTAAAAATTAAATTTCTGCACTTCACGGTCAGAAAAACGCTGCGTAAGCTGCGCAGTGTGTCCAGTTTCTCAGCAAAAAGCGCAGCTGCAAGCACAGCGGTGAAGACCTGATTGTTTTTTCTTTTTTCTTTTTGGCAATCACACCCGTAATCATGCGGTCTCGTCCCTGAAGCTCCACGGATGTATGGATGCTTCTCACACAGCCACCTTTCATCCCGGAGCCCTGCTGAGACTTTTACTTTACTTTTCATGAAATTGACAGATGTCAGCATCAGGTCCTCTGCCTCCCACCTGTCACTGATGGACCATGGCGGACGCTGCACGAAGGGGCTAGGTGCACGCAAACCCAGAAAAGATCTATGGACATATTCTCAATATAACAGGTTTGCACCTGAAGGCACACCACCCTGATATTTTGCACTAGTTAAAGATAGCCCGGTGTTGTATAGTGTCTGTTTTTATATATGATATGCAACTTAACTGCCCTGGCAGACAAGGTCAAGCTAAGCATGTGTTCCTCATCCATTGCTTATATTTGGGGCATATGTATTGTAATGATCCATAAGGGACAGTATTGCTAAGTGCGTTTCACAGTTACTGTTTTCTTTAAGTTAGGTTGTTTTGGGTTTGAACCGGAAGGAGATGTGTGGGGGTCACTCGCAGGAGGGAGGGTTTTTTTTCTCTTGGTCAGGGAGTAAGCAAGTTGGCTGTACCCTGTGAGAACTGTTCTGTTGTGTCGGACCTGAATAAACAGTGCTAGAAGCAAAACAACTGTCTGGTGCTTGGGTGACATAACGAAACGTTACAATATGTTCATTGCATTTTAGCAAATTCTGAGAAATAAAGCCCCATTTGCTAAAAACAACAATGTATGGGAAGTCTTGATTTTGGCATTGTGGTGATCACATCTTGATTTTTTTTTTTTTCGCCAAAAATCAAGATGCTTTCAATGAATTGATGGCACAATAGGCTTCAGCTAATTCTAGGAAGCTAGTTCAGACTCATTGGATGTGCTATCTGTACAATAACCTGCATACCAAGCCGTATTACTGATGAGAGGTCTAGGCCAGTGAATTGATTTGACTGATGTGACATTTAGCAGACAGCTACCAGCTATGTCACTTAAAGTCATCACACCCGTAATCAGGGATTGAAGTGGACCAGAATGACCTGAAACGGCATTCTGGCACCTTCAGATGGGCAATTAACTGCCTCCCCGTGTATCCACCTCACCCTGGTCACTCAGAGCCCCCTCCAAGGCTCCACCTTCATCTTCACCACCACCAGCAATTGATGGGTATCACCAAAGACACAAACTAGACTCCTTTCCTAATTCCTATCACACTGATTCAGTTCTGCTATGATGGGTCATTGGAGTCTAATCATCACATAGTTTAATTTAATTTTATATTGCAATAAGTCATGCTCAGTTCTTCCAAACGATCTCTCCTTATTGATCAACTGTTGTGCATTTGTGACTTGCTAAATGAGCCATACATAGAGCACTTACCAGGCTCTATCTATGAATGTGCTGCACTGGTGTTTTTAAGTGCCAATAATAATAGTAATAATAATAATAATAATAAAGTATTGTGCCATATTGCTGATGATGCATGAATGGCTCTACCTTGCTAAGTAGCAAAACAAATCTTTTTTTTCCTTACTTTTCCGACTTTTCCGACACATTCATCTCGAGAGTTATGTTGCGCCCAGCTACGACATCCAACTTCAGCAAATGGACCACAAAATTATCCTTTTATCTTCTCACCCCTGTGTTGTGTTCATAGCACAGATGTAATATTGTGGTTGTAATACTTCAGTAACTAGCTAGCGCTACAGAAACCAAAGCAACCATAAACCATAACTTTTTCTTAAGTAACTTTTCAAGCAGCTCAGCAAATATCACCAAAAACACAAACTGTTTCTATGCAGGCTGTTACAGAATGTATCTGCTAGCTACTGTACAGCTGCTGTATTCCACAGGGAAAGAGGGAGAGAAAAAAAAGAAACACATTAAAGAGCAACAATGAGAGATGGAGAAAGATGTAAGAAAGAGGACAGAAGAGGAAGATGAGAGATTATTTTCAAACAAATGGACTGATTAGCAAGCAACATTTGCTAAACTGGGAATTAAAATCTGTCGAAATTACATGATTATTTTTTATGAAAATTCTTGCAACACATATCATATTGTGCTAACTTTGTGTTATTCAAACTGCTTAGTAGGCCTAATAAGCAATTTTGTAAAGTTTAGTCAAGGCTAAACTGGTTAGTTTGAAATGTTGTGGTGACGTTTACAGTAATGCACTTCATGTTGCACGGGTACAGAGCAGACATGGTGTTCATGGTCAATGTTTGGATACATCGAGTGTAACTGATATAAATTTATATTTAAGGTGATGATATTGATCAGATTCGCTCAGTGAATTCTACCTTTTTCTACTAGCTTTACAGCATCCAGGGGTAGCAAAATTAGCCATTGTGATCACAGCCTCACAAAACAACTTTTTATGTAACTTATTTCTAAGTCATTTTTCCCCACACTGCACTGTTACACCTGATCTCAGGGTTCCCCCACCTGCCAAATCCCACTTTAATCCTTAGCCCTAATAATGATAACTTTAATCCTTAACAGAATTTAAATGGATGTGTTATGAAAAAAAAACCACATTCCACACAATTGTTATGAAAAGTGAATAATCTACAGAGACCAAAATGGTTTCATTTAACAGACTGTAAACATGTTTATGTCTGCTTTAAAGTTGGCCATTTTAACATGGAGGTCTGTGGGAATTGATTTGCTGAAGTCAGCTTAAAGTAGCTATTTGAGAAATTGCAGTTTGTGGCACTTTGAGTGTTGGCATCATTTTTCACTTGTGGAGAATGCTGCTTGTTCACAAATTTGGTTCTTAGAAGTCTGTTGAGATTTAAATGACACAAACTGATAATGAAAATCAGAAAAAAAAAAACACGGAGTAATGATTTGGAAAACTTCTTCTAGTTGATTCATGGAGGGGTGGGATGAGTTGTTAAACACTGCAATCATTTTCAGACAGTCATTAATGAAAAGCGTTTGTAGTGTTGCACTCAGTTGTTCACATGAAAAGTGTCAGACAGAGACCTGTAGGGAGAAGTTCAAACTCTGGCTCCTTTTCACGTCTGCACAGGTGGCCAATCACAATGTGAAGCGGAATTGTCAGATCCTGACGGTGGAGGGTTGAGGGGTTTCTAAAGCTGTTCAGCCATCTGAAGCACACATTTTCACATTAATACACAAACACAAAAGAGATTGTAAAAGAAGGAAAAACAAATGCAAATAAAAAAAGATGGGTAGTTAAATTTTATTTGACTGATTTGTTTTCAGGGTTGTAATATTGCTAATGCTGGCTCACCGTGGCTGCCAGGAATTATAATCGCCTGCACTTTTAATATTTTTCCTAAAAAGGTCTGTTGGTGATAAAGTGACAAACAGGATGGTCATTAATATGACAGGATATTAATAAAGTAGGTGAGTGAAAGTCCGATATATTTTGTATTTCTATAAGCTTCTTCCAAATGTTACATATCCAGTTAACTTAACAGTGTCTTTCTATGTAGTGTTAATCAACTCTGCAGTGTACTTTTAAAGGCAATCTGTCAACTTCAAACTCTTATATAAAATTTATTTGGCATTACAGCACAGGGACACGGGGCAGAACAAGGAGAATGATTTGGAAACTGTGCTCCAAAATCATTACAAACTTTAATAAGCTCTGCAAGCCTTATAATGTGACACTTTGGAACAGGGTTGCCATTGATGGAAGAACTTTTTTCTGTGATTTAAGGGGCCCAGAGCTAAATAGAGGCCCTGCAACAAACCAGGGATTGTAGCTCTTTATTGTAGGTGAGTTGTTCTTAAGCTGTTGTCAGAGGCCAAGAATTTACACCTCTGCACCTGTTATTACATTCCTTGGAGATCTGTTCTGTTACTGTAATATCGTAAACATACAATTTTAGAGTGCAGAGCAGCAAAGGCCACTTTTTCTTATCTGGGTGTCCACCCATCTTCTTGAAACCAACAGTGTTTTATTCAGAACAACCCTGGATTTGGTAATTAGTTGACTGTTGATTAAAAAGGGCTTTAGAGAGAAAGAAGAGATCTGGCAATTACCCAGCATATTAATCCCCTTCAATGGCTTCATTAGAATGCTCCACGCACCCTGGCTTCAAGTTTTACATTTAAATTTGACTCTTAAATTTTTACACTGCAATTTGCACATTTAATTTGCTCCTCCCATAATTGGACAGAGCTGTTTTGTGCTTGAGTTGCTTTGTAAGTGGAACCAATGTTCTGCCCTCCCATTTGCTTGACTGACTACGGGGCCCTAAAGGTTTGGAAAAGAAGAAGGGGCCAACAGAGTATGTTTTTTTTTTCCCTTTTTTTTTAGGTTCTTTCACTCCCTCACTGCCACTGAACTGCAGCTCTAGAAAGCAGCTCCCCATGAAACTGATCAAAGGGTGCAAGATGATTGGTGTATTTGCTACACATACTTGCTATGCATAGTTTGCAATAAATACTTTTGTGCTTGATATGACTTTCCTTTATTAAAAATATGCTGAAACCTAGGTTTGCAGTGAATACAGGAAAACTCTCTAATGGCAAGTTTTGGACATTCATCATTCTGCAAAGTGAAGATCAAACCTCTGCACGAGGAAACAATAAATGCCAGTTTTAAATGGGTGGCAGTAACTTTAAAATAGATATCAACTGCCCTGATAGAGATTATCAGTATATAGGAATATATACTAGAGTGGTGCAATTAATCAAATTTTAATTGGAATCAGGATTTTTGCTTCCCACAAATAAATGGCCATGATTGCACAATATTGAAAACTTAAAGTAAAAGCAAAGCACACGTGCCTGCCCGTGTCAATCACAGCTATTCCCTGTGCTGTACAGCTTGAAGTTCCCTGGATGCAGTCATCAAAGATATGTGCCCACTAAACACTGTGAGAAATAAAGGCTTCAGGAAAATGGTCAACATGCTGGACAAAAGATATGTTATCTCCTTGCGCAGTTATTTTAAGTGGGAAAACCTGTTCCGTATGCAAAAAAGGTCACAAGGGAAATGCGGATCTCACAGCTGTCAAGTACTTTGCTAGGAGTTTTAGTCACATCCATCATGCAGGCACAATGAATGGAGTGAAAGACTATATTTTGCTTCTAGGAAATGCACTTAGTCCAGGTGAATAACCACCTTATTTGTCTGCAAAGAACTCTTAATTAAAAGGAATGTAGCACAATGTCAAGCAGTGCCCTGATGATTTGATTTTGTGTTCATTTTTGCTCCAGTTTTTGTTTCTTCTAAGAGAAGAAAAATACATTCTTTAAATTCTTCTACTGAATTTACAGATGTACAAGTTCAAAAATGTGAAAGAACTGTTCCGTTTACATGACAGTCCAAGAAAAGTAAGTAAACAGTAATACAATAGGTGCAAGTAAACAGTAATACAATAGGTGCAATAAGCAGCCAGTCAATCATTGCTTTTAGCAGTGTGAAAGAGCCTATTATCATACATCAAACCCCTATTTTTAACCACAAGGAGTGCTCAGCTTAACATCTGTTTAAGAGTTTGTGATTTGTCTCACTAGTTAGAAAAGGGGTTTTAGCCTTGAAATTACTTTTAGCTGACCAATCCACAAAAAGATCATGACTCACTGACTGGTAAGGCTAAAAGGGGCAAATATGGAAAGTTACACAGTCTTTTGAGCATGTGAGCATGATTGTTTTTTGCTTGCAGCCACTGGATTTAATAATAGAAAGTGGGGAACAGGGCAAGTGTGATGATACTGGAAGTTGCAGGGCAATTGCTAAAGTTGAGGGCATCAGCAATCGTCTAACAATTTGGCCTTTAGGGACTTTTTGCAGCTTCTGTTTCCTTGCATTTCTCATTGTTTATGAATGGAAATCTATCCAACCATCCATCCATGCATCCATGCATCCATGCATCCATGCATCCATGCATCCGTGCATCTGTGCATCCATGCATCCATCCATCCTGCCATCCAAAAAAGAAAATTAAAAAATGTAACTATTATCAGGCAATTTAAGGTGGTTTCAAAAGTGCAATTCACTTTTCCTCTCTACATTGTCTATTTGCATGCAGCTGAAGTGTACTCAAATGTGATTCATCAACAGAACTGGAACTACAAGCAGAACATTTCAAGCGTGAATGGATGAAAGTATCATGTTGTATCTGGTGAGGGGCTGTATATTTCTCAAATTGTCTCCTTTACTTGGATAAATTAAGGGCTAGACTTGACCTATAAAAGTTTTTTTTTTGTGTGTGTGTGTGTGTGTGCAGTGCATCTTGTGTTGGAAATAACAGATTTGATTAAAAAATATATAACATTTCCACAATATACCTTCTTGATGGCACTCCATCATTGCGATAACAAGTTAGCTTGTACCCCTATTACTGATATCTGCATGCCTGCGTGCACGGAGTAATACACGGGCAAGTAGTGGGACTTTCCACCTTGTTATAATAAATCCAATATATTTTGACTTCTTGATGAATTTGAAAGCATATGCACTGGGATTTCCCAGGAGACAGAGCAAAACCGCAAAACCAATTATCAACCAGTCCCGTACCCTAAGTAATGGGGTGTGTATGTAGTGACAGATAAACAAGATTCATTCATGCTTTAAAGATAGATCCAGGGTTGTTCTGAAGTGTTTTATGCACTACATATTGGATATTTTTAAAAGTGCCATTACCTTTGTCTCTCGTTCTTATAATCATGCTCATCATTCATTTTTATATTACATGAGGGTCTGGTTTTTGCTTCTAACTACCTGCATGCTGTATTTACACACACACACTTATAAACACACATCCAGGCAGAGGGACCAGGCCATTAATTTAATGGCTATTCCACCTTAGATGAATGGAAAAGGGGAATGTGTGTGCTTATGTTCAGTCTTTGCAAATTTGACCTCAGTGCTATGTGACTGTATGACACCCACACATGCATCTAGACATACACCACTGCACGCACCTTACTTCCATTTTTTGCCCATTTTCGCCTTAATTTTCCCCTCTCTTATTATATCCATGCTACCAAGAATGCACACACACATGTGAATACAAACACACAAAGCACAAGGTTATACAACAGACTGCACCTTAAGGCCAACAGTTACTGCTTAATGGAGTTTGTGATGCATCCATTGGCTGCTCTGCTCATTTAAAAGTCAAGGGGAGACAGGAAACAGTTTGGGAGGAGGTAAGGTTACTGAAAGGCTAGAGGCTACGGAGTGAAAATTGCAACACAAGGGAACTGGAAGAGAAGGCCCTATCTCATGAAATGACACCATAAGTTGTTTTCTATCACAGACTACTACAGTTCAGTTTGAAATAAAGCGACCTCTAGAGGCTGTATTAGGTAAAAAAAAAACAAAAAAAACAAGAAAAGTAAAACATCTGCTGATGACATTGCCTTTAGATGGGTCAAAACTCAGTAGCCCAGTAAGTTAGAAAATAAAGTTTTCCATGCATTTCCAGCTGTAAAAATATGTTTTGTGACCTAAAGACTGATCTTTGCATAACTCTAACCCTGCACCTGATCCAAAAAACATGAAAAACATTTGAAATTGTCGGTGTCATCCCACTCTACCTGCATCTTAAAGGTTTTTCAGAACATCTTATATGTTATTTCAGGAATGTTTACATGGGTTGCAGGTGCAAGCAGCAACATTAAGGAGGAGAATGTGCATGTATAAACAAGGCCAGTGAGGTGCACTGAATAACGTGAAGATTTTACTGAGTCTATCCAGGCCAATGTTGTTTTTCAGTATTTTATTTTTAGCACCACTGGTGTTATTATGACACAAAATGCAGAAAATGAGAGGAGAAAATACATTTTGATACCGGCTTTATTCAAATGGCCAACCTTCCAGTATGTGCATGAGCTATCAGCCTAAATATTATAGTGGACCGGAGCTTAGCGGCATAAATTAAAGCACTAAAATGACCTAAATGCTTATTTATATCTGAGTATTGCAACATAATTATCATTTCAAAGCAAGAGGCACGGGATTATCGTCGGGTAACATTAGTTTTTCTGTCCCGGCTGTTGTTATTCCTTTTCATGTGTCGACATGCAGCCTCTGATTCCTATAGGCCTAGTTTATAATGGCATTACAGCAGCGGTCATTTGTCAGCTAATGGTTCTCCCTATTGACCTCTCTAAGCCTTATCTCAGTGTGGTGGCTGTGATCACTCCCAAGGCTAAGGACTGTGGTGTCCAGTTGCTAATTTTCTTCTTTCGCTCAGATAACTGCCCCATTTTTCTCATTCCTTCTTCCTGAAATTTTCTTCTGCATGGCTGACCTGCCAGGATTTAGTCTGCACCAATCTCTAGTTTCTCCTTCCTTTGCTTCCTGCTTAGTCAGAGGAGACATGTGTTTAATTGTGTATGGAGCGTGTCTATATCTGCGTGTGCGTGTGTTGTGTTGCAAATACAGTGCATTATGAAGGTGCTCTCTGTGTGTGCGTGTGTGTCTGTGTGATGAATAGCTCCAAGGTGATAATGCATGCAGATGTTCCTGCTTGCTGGTGTAATTACACTACATGTGTCCGCTTTTTTCTTTTTGCAGTTGAACTGATGTGTTTTTATAGGAATGGGCAGGTGAGCACTCAGCGTGTATTCATTATTTGCATGTGTTTGTGATAACTGTATTCATTTCTGTGACCAGGTCATCCCATGCAGCTCTAAACATTTGTTTGAATCTGATCCCAACTTTCACATATAATGTGTGGCACGCTACTCCAGAGCTTTTTGACAGAAATAAGAAATGGCACAAGCAGAGCCACTACGTGTATACAAATCACGACATCACTTTCTAAGCATAGTATTAATGATTGATGTATTTTTTTTTCTTGTACGTGTTTGTGATTTGTTTTCGTTTACCTGGGAACCCTTAAGCACAATTATTATTCCAGTTTGTTAATTTTGCATGGCAGGAAGTTACATGTTATCCCTTTAATAAACATGGATTTACCCTGCAGTCTCTGGTTGGGTTGATGGTGATAAAGGAAAGTAAACACTAAAAATGACTATGCAGAGTAAATAAAATGATGGTGTTGCATTTGTTAAACAGTGAATCATTTCAGAAAAATCGGCCTCATTGCCCATGTTCCACCTGAAGAGAGCTTTTAGCCTATATACTCTATCTTGTTTATATGTTATAGGAATGGTAAAGAAGGTGTTATATTGATTTATGTGAACAACTGCATTACTGCACGTCTATTAACTCCTCTATGGCGAATAATCAGTGGACTATTGGCTCTCAATGCTCGGTGGGTTTGATGCTACTAGTATTGACCTCTTCATCAACATTCCTCTTTGTGAAGGAGATTAGGACATTTGGTAATAACAGAAAAAAAAAACAATTAACTCTACTTTGTATACTACAGGAATAAAAAGCCAAGTTTTTTGTCAAAAGAATAAACTGTTCTGAATATTTTCCATTTAAAAATGAAAAAGTATTTAAAATCTTGGATTAACAGATTTTTTCATAGAAATACAGTATGTACGTAGATTCTGCTGGTGAATATGCAGAAACTCTGTGGGGTTGGGGTGCGTGTGTGTGTGTGTGTGTGGGGGGGGGGGTCTTAAAGTAAACATATGAAAACAATTTTTTTAGCAAGCTGTGAAGACACCTTCCGGGGTTTTGCTGTTACCTCTGTTTTATTTTGTCACTCTCTGTGTCATCTTTGCAGGGAGTTCACCCCCAGGGAGAGAAGCTAAAGTCCTGTTGACAATTTTCTTTTTATGAATTGATGAAGGGACTGCTTTAAAAATGCATTAGTAGCATTTTACAGCTTTCTGACTTTGATGAAGATTAGACCAAATTTAATGATTATTCAAAACAGGTTTATGCATGTGTCGAGGAAGGATCCTAAACTGTTTCCTTGTTTCATTTGTAAGAATGGAATCACTGTTGAAATGACAGAGATCTATTTTACATTTTTGTTTGAAGATCCTCCATTTTACATTCTGACATTTCATCGCTCAGCCTAAACTGGATCGTTTTGAACCAGTATGTCAGTATTGTGTCGACTCATGTAGTCTGTGGGTGTTGTGGGTGTTTTTAGCTGGTATAAAACTTTGGATGAGTGCGTTGTGTAAAAGCACACTTGTGATGATCTAAGCACTTCTGTTGTTTGAATCATTAGGGATGCTGCAGTGTACCATAAGAAAAAGTCATCCTGGACTGAATTAGAGGACAGTACATGCCTCAGCATATATCAGTGTGCATCCTTATACTTGGCCATCCAGCTCATTATTATTTCACCCCTCAACGCTCCATTCCTTCACCCCATCAGTCTCTATCTAACTAATCAGGTTGTATTCCCTCACCTTGTGTTTCATTCAGGATTTAACCTCTTATGCAAATTATGTACAGACTTGTGTACATTATACCAATCCAGATATCACATACCAAGAGCCTTGACTTTAAAATACATCCCCAGTATTTTAGCTCCAAACTGATATTGACTGAATATTTTTTCAAGTGATTTAAGAAAGTGCCAGTTAATGTGGGTATTTTTCATGCCTTCTTTTAATAATGGCAAAAAGATTAAAGATCTATTACTGGTGGGCTTTAGCCATCTTGTCATTACAGTCAAGTAACATGTAATTCACTGCACTCTTTAGCAGCAATGCCCCCCCACTTGTCACTGCCACTGTTACAGCACTGACATTGCCTTCATCGGTGACTCCATTTCTCTTTGGAACAGTCATCCCTCCTGTTTTCTGTCATCATTTGAAATCAAGTTAGTTTTATATTGCTCAAGATCACAATTTTGCCTTCAGATAATTCACTAGCTGAGCTGTGTAGCATATGACAATGCCTATTCTTAGACCTTCATTTTGAATGAGAAAATACAAGGCATTTAAAAGGTAATAAATGTGAGAAGTCTTTCTGAATGGATGGACATGCGATAGATGGGGGCACAATTACAATGAGTCACCAAATGACAATGCTGCCCTCCTTGTAAGCAAAAGTAGTGGTAATATGTCCCTGACACATCTCTCAAAAAGTTTTGGAGAATCATGGGAGTATCATGAAAACAACTGTCATCATTTGAAATAGTCATACTCACTTTTAATGCGACCATGATGAATCAGCTGATGGTGCTAGGTACAACATTCTCTGGAGGAGGAATGGGAACAAAGACACTTCATGCAAGGTGAATCAAAGCAGATCCAGTATGTTTGATAATGAAGCTTAAATAGTCATCGCAAACAGGATAAGAATTTTAAACTTATCTAATGCTGATGTCACACTTGATGACGAATATAAGCAGTAGTCATCCTCCTACCTTGCAATAACTATTTTTACTTTACATAGTAATACAGAGCAATATGAATCCCCTTTGGGGTTGCGTCAGGAAGGGCATCCGATGTAGAACTCTGCCGAATCAAACACGCGGAGCTACCTGCTGTGGCAACTCCTTGTGGCAAGGGAGCAGCCGAAAGTAGCTGCAGAGCAATGTGAACCACTGGGACTTGGAATTGTATGTGTACATTTATTTGCAGTTTCTTTACAAGAGTAAAACTACGTGTTTCATTTTTCAGCTGTTTTATGAAGGATCTCTGGAGAGGGATGTGTTTGCATTGTATTTGCTGAAAATGTAAAATGTAGGTTTTTAACCCAAATTTTTGTCTGCTTACTGAAGAATCCTGATCAAATATTTTTAAATAAATGACTATATATTAGAGATTTTCAATTATGACCCAACATATAGCACACATATTTATTGGCCACTTTATGAGGTACAAACTAAACTGCAAGTATCTAATCAGTGAATCACATGGCAGCAACTCAATGCATTTAGGCATGTAGATATGTTAAGATGTCCTGCTGAAGTTCAAATTGAGCAAAACAGGGATGGGGAAGAAAGGTGATTTAAAAGACTTTGGATGTGGTGTGGCTGTTGGAACCATATGGGCTGGTCTTCAGACCTTGCAGCAGATAGGCTACAGGAGCAGAAGGCCACACTGGCTACAATTCACACAGGCTCACAAAAACAGCACTATAGAAGACTGGAAAAATGTTGCCTGGTCCGATGAGTCTAAATGTGTGCTCTAACAATCAGATGGCAGGGTCATATTTTGACTTAAACAACATAAAAGCATGGATCTATCCCATCTTGATTTAGGTTGTTGGTGGTGTAATGGTGTGCATGAGCTCCTTAGTATCAACTGAGCATCATTAAATGCCACAGCTTACCTGAGCATTGCTGCTAGCCATGTCAATCCCTTTGTGTCCACATTGTACCCATCTACTGATGGCTGCTTCCAGCAGGATAATGCACCATGTCACAAAGCTCAGATAATCTCAAACTGGGTTCTTGACCATGCCATTGGGTTTACACTACTAAAATCACCAGATCTCAATCCAGTAGAGCACTTCTGGGATGCAGTGGAATGGGAGATTTGCATGATGGATGTGCAGCTTGCAAACTGGCAGCAACTGTGTGAAGCTATCGTTTCAATATGGGCCAAAATCTCAGAGGAAGTTTCCCAACTCCAGAATTAATGCATTTCTGATGGTAAAAGGGGTCCAACCCGGTCCTACCAAGGTATACCTAGTAGGTCTTTATGTCAGTTAGCCCATACCTGGTTTTTACATTGTACAACACTGTAGCACTTTCTTGAGGCCAGCTCCATAATCAAGCCCATCCTCAGAGATTCCCATGTTAAAATGCCCTATAGCTAATTTCCCCCTTTATAATTACTGTAAGGTGATTTTTTTATTCATAAAAAAAAGAGATGTACTTGTGCATATACAAACAGGTTATCTGCATGAGTGGTAAAATTCTGACAGTGTGTGGAGTTCTGTTGAGTTTGATTTTAGAGGTAATCTGGAAGAGTCATCCACATTGTTTTCTTTTCTACCTATGGTGTGTCTTGATTCAAGTACTAGTACAATAGGTGCTTGTCATATCTCCCCTTCCCTCCTTCAACAGAGTGATCTGATGTTTTGCTTGACTGCATGAATTCATTATAAACTAGACTGTCAAAAGGCTTTTCTCTGAGCTTCCAATCTATGTGCAGTAACAGTCAAAAGTTTGGACACACTTACCCATTCATATAAATAGATGATTCTACACATTTATGTGAAGACATCTGTTTATAGAAACCATAGTTTTCCCGAACATTGATAATTCAAATCACACACAGTTAAAAGGTTAAATGTGAGGACTGGATCAGGTGTAGAATCCTGTGTATCCACAGTATAAAAAGGGGGTGAATCTGTATTAGATCTAAGAGATTTACTCTGACAAAATCTTGCATATGAATTGTGGGTTATTGTCTGTTGTGTGTTTATAAAATACTACAAAATTCTACAAAAGCTACAAATATGCATATCATTTTTTGAGGTCAAAGTTGGACAGCTGTGTGACTGATTTACAGTCTATCCCTGCAAGTGTTAGTTGACTTAGGAGCTGAACGAAACAAGTTAGATGATCAGCTGGTGGTTCAATTAGGAATTCCCTTGGAATCACCCTCCTCACTCCTGTCTGTGTCAACATTAAATGGTCATTTGCTCCCCAGGATTACACACCAGACCAAGCCAGTACCCCTCATACTCTCAGGGAATCATCGTGAATACCTGGAGTTTTATATTTTCTCTGCACCACAAACGCCGATCATTTTACGTTTCCCTCCTTGTCAGCCCCACATAAATTGGGCTGAAAGGAGAGTTAAAAGTTGGAGTTTGTTTTGCCTATTTCGTTGTTTAAAGTCTGCCATTCCTCCTGCTACTTCACTCCCTGAATCTGTAGCACATTCTCAGCCTGATTTGTTAGTGGTGCCCCCTGAATGACCCGGAACAAGTAGTTTTTAGTAAATAAAAAGCTCTTCCTGTCATAGAGACTATACGACTATGCTATCAATCTGTTAGTCGTAGGTTGCCTCATCACTAACCCATCTTACCTCTGTCTTCATGCCCTTTGAATGGACTCCTGAAGTCTGAAAAAGTCTTCTCTGAGCTCAAAAGATTGTTCAGTTCTGCACTGGTCCTAGTTCAACCCGATCTCCATAAGCAGTATGTGGATGAGGTAGCTGCTTCTGACTCCAGGGTGGGAGCCGTTTTGTTGCAATGTGGTGGGGATGAAGGTGAATTGCACCCCTGTGCCTTCTATTCCTGGCATTATTGACTCACACACACACACACACACACACACACCCTTTAACAACCTCTAAGCCTACCTTGTATGTTGCAAACAAATGTGTGGGTGTGCATATGTGTGTTTTATTTGAACAAATAAAATTCATTGCATGGATACAGCCTTTGGATCACACAATACTGTGTAGATGGTGGCAAGGTTCATTTTGAAAACATGCTGTTGATGCAATCACGAATACAAGACAATATTTAAAAGCTATCTGTTGATAAGCTACAATACTGTGAAAACATCATGAGCCACCTCTTTATATGTTGCTTCCAAGAAGCCAGACTTTCTTGTAATTTTTTAAAGTTGTCTTGATTAATAGTTCTCCAGGCTTTCTGAAGGTCTTTGAATATTTTGCACATGAACTGAGAAGAAAATGGATCTAGCAA
>JAMQGT020013515.1:0-10264 GCA_024447675.2 Pterophyllum scalare
TTTGAGCAGTGTATATCCCACCATAGCACACACTGGAACGTATTCTACCTGTTTTTTTTTAGGTCACAACAGTTTGCACAAATGACTCAGTCCCAAACAGTCATGAATCTGTTACATTTTGAAAATCCTGTGAGTTTTCATCAAGCACCACCATTAGAGTTGCCTTGTTTGGTTTTTAGTGGAATATCTTACGAACTGATGAATGGATTTATAGATTATACACAGATATTTGTGCTTTCCATAACAAGTTTCTTATAGCATTTTTGGTTTTGAAATATGTGAAAATATTTGAACATTTTTTATGAAATACACAGATTCAAGTCTGCTTTATCCATTAATGATGGTAATTTTTATCTAGTGCCATTTTCTGATGAAAGTCTTTGTTAAATAATTTGGTTTAAGATCACTTGCTTGCAACATAAAAACCCTACCACCACCCTTACCCATAATTGTGCTATCTTAAGATGCTAACATAATAGCTTGTAATTTTACCCAAGTAATCCCACACAGAGCAGTGATGCAGTGCCCCCTGAATCCTTTTTGGGATCTAATTTGTGTAATTTGTGTAACTTCATAATGTTGAGTTGATTTCTTTAACATTTCACAACAAACATTTTTTGCAGTTGTCAAACTGTTAATTTAAGGAAATTCAGTAAATCTTAAATTGACTCCTGTATATCACTGGATTCCTTTGCATTCACTGGATACTTTTTTAGTTACACCTTGTTAGCGTTAGTGTCTGGTTGGATCCCCTTTTTGCCTTCAGAACTGTCTTAATTCTTCATGGCATAGATTCAACAAGGTGCTGGAAACATTCCCTGAGATTTTGATCCATATTGACATGACAGCATCACACAGTTGCTGTTGTCAGCTGCGTATCCATGATGCCAATATCCCACATATCCTACACATTCCAAGGGTGCTTTGTTGGATTGAGATCTGGTGACAATGGAGGCTGTTTGAGTGCAGCGAAGTCATTGTCATGTTCAAAAAACTAGTTTGAGATGGTATGAGCTTTGTGACAGTGCATGATGGTTCTGAAAGCAGCCATCAGAAGATGGGTACACTGTGGTCAGGGACTGACACAGCATCAATACTCAGTTAAGCTGTGGCACTTAATTATGCTCAGTTTGTACTAAGGGGCTCAAAATGTGCCAAGAAAATATCTCCCACACCACTGCACCTTCACTGGCCTGAAGTGTTGATACGACCCAGGATGGATCCATACTTTCATGTTCATGCCAAATTCTGACCCTAACATATAAATGCTGCAGCAGAAATTGAGACTCATACGCTAATGTTTTACAACTTCTATTGTTGATTTTTGGTGAGCCCATAGCCTCAGTTTCCTGTTCTCGGCAGATAAGAGCGGCATCCAGTGTGGTCTTCTGCTGCTGTAGCCCACCTGCTCAAAGGTTCTATGTAATGTGCATTCAGAGCTGCTATTTGGCATACCGTGGTTGTAATGATTAGTAATTTGAGCCACTGTTCCCTTCCTATCTGCTCAAAGCGGTTTATCATCAAATCCGGTCTAGCTGTTGCATATTTTCTCTTTTTTTGGGACCATTCTCTGGAAACCCCAGTGATGGTTTTGTGGGGATAATCTCAGCAGCTTCTGATACTCAAACCAGTTGGTCTGGCACCAACAATCATATCACATTCAAAGTCACTTAAATTACCTTTCTTCCCTATTCTGATGCTTGTGTGAACATCAGCAGGACATCTTGACATCTATACTTTAATGCATTGAGTTGCTGCAATGTGATTGGCTGAACAGATTTGAGTTAGACGTAGTTAAATAGGTGAGCCTAACAGAGTGGTATGAGTGTATATGACTAATGTTTAGTGAACTGGTTTTGTTTTCTGCACTTTTGACAATTCACCCACAAACTTTCCCATCGGTCTGTCTTGGAAACTTTGAGTCACAGGTGTGTCCACAGTTACATCGTGTCCCCGAAGAACAGCCACAGAAAGCAGCTTTTGACTTTGGTGTCTCTTCCTCAGTCAACATCTCTGTGATCATTCCCACAGTGCTGTGTATGTGGAACCACAGTGACCAGCTGAATAGAAACATCAATCAACTATTGCATTAGTGTGTGGTGAAAGCTCAACAGGATCCCACCTGTAAAAAAAAGAAAAGTAGTTTAGGTTTGAGTATGTCAGTCAGGCTTATATACTAGTTTATTCTGCTCTACTCTAGTCAGTTCTGTTGTCTCATGCCTCATTTAGTCTATAATATTATCTACTGTATCTCAGAGCATTAAATCTTAACTAAGGAAGTATGCAAAATATGATTCATATTGGTTAATGATTAATTTTATGTGTACAAAGTAATTTGGGCCAGATTTCCCTATAAGATTCCATATAATAAGTTCAGTCAGGCAGCTCACATTTAAAATGATTGATTTATTTCAGCAGAGAAATGCATTTATAGTTCAGCATCTAGGCTCCAAGCTCACAAATATGCTACATATAAAACCTGGGGTGTGATAAGTAAATATCCACCAGAGCCTACAGGTGTATGCTGGGATGGTGGATTGATTAAAACAGCAGGCAGCGAAGCAAGGCAACTGCACCACTGACATGTCAGGAGGAAAAATTTTTCAGCTTAAATTCAGAGGGTGTGCTCGGTATATGATGTGAGTAGAAGAGTGAGGCATGCTGCTTATGTATGGTGCAGTGTAGCTCGAGTCGCCTACTGCATGCCTACTGGAGTAGCATAAATATTTTTTCTTATTACTGAGTGCACATTGTGATTCAATTAATTCAATTAATGACCGCTGCTGTGGAAAATTGTAGCAATGCAAAAGAGTTTTATATAATGTTTCTCCATTTATATAAATCAATCGTGTATTTATTTACTGTTTAATGAGTTGTCGTCTCTGCAGGTGTGCAACTCTCATTTCAACAACTTAAGCCTCTAATTACTTGTGTTGATTGTAATTAATGCGCAAAAATACAAAAGCTGGGCCTTTCCTTCTTTCTGAGTCATCTATAATTTTTACCATACCAGTGACAGTTATGAAAACTGGTTAATTACCCTTTCAAACAACATGGATTACTGGCATTTCTCATTAACCTCTTGAACCTTAAGATGTTTTTATTTAAACAATGAAGCCATGTAGCAACATGAGGTCTTTGGTGGGTACGTATTCAGTATAGAGGTGTTAGTTACATTAAAATGTGACTACTAATGGTCTCGCTGGCTGTATTTCAGGATGCTTTGAAAGACATCGACTCACTGATTATGGAGCAGTTTGGGATCAATATAGGCTAAGAATACATAGTATGTGTGGCAAATCTCTCAACAGACCTGCCAAACACCCACTCTCCTTCATCTCACCTCCCCCTCTCCGCCTCGCTTTAAACAACAAGATGAGAAGAGCCATAATTGACTGTGATCTGTTCTCCCATTAGAATAAAAGACGGATCAATTGCACCATTTCTTTCATTAAATCTCTCATTCCTTCTCTATTTTAAGGGTGATGGGACAGATGGGTGTAGTGAGCGGAGACAAAAACACATCAGCCATCCTTTTTAATGCCAAATCAAAGCTGGTGGAATGCAAAGGAGTATTCTTTTCCACACAGTGAATCAGCAAAACAAAGATGGTGGGGCACAGTCTTCTTTATTGTTGGCATGCTACTTCCCGCTTCAGCTACTGATAATATTATAACAGGAAAAAAACAGGCAATTATAACCATTGGTGGTTAGAGTAACAATCCATAATATGCCTTAATTGTGTGTAAGATTAAAGGTCATAAAAAGGAAGGAGACTGAACAGGGGGGGATGCTAATACATTTTTTTTGTTTTTGTTTTGGACTTTTAAATACTGAGTTTTTTTTTTGTTTGTTTTTTTATTTTGTTCTCCTCTTCTTCTATATACAAACCAAATAACTTCAAATCTAGAAGGTTTTCTTTTAAAATATTCTCCTCACATCTCACTCTCCTTTATACATTTAGCGCATACATTCAATATGCTGTATTAATATGAGGAGTGTATTCACGTATGTTAACATTTCCTAGACGAGTGACCCAAAAGACTCGGGTTCTCCTGACTTTTTATATGATGTTATGATGAACCAGCCTGAGGTGTTTGATCAAAATTAGCAAATATTAGCTGGAAGACTAAACTCACAGTCACTTGCAGGACTTTTATTGTTAGATTTTTTTTATGTTTCTTATGTACCCAGTATCAACTGCACATCTGTTGTTGTCTATGAATCTAGCAGTCGCTAAATAAACGTCTCCAGAAATCACAGACTCTGAAAAAGCCTCTTCATCTCCAGAAGCCTCTTCATTAATCCACACTTCATGTGAATATGATTAAAATGCCATATGTGGATAATAATTAAAAACAGTCTCATTTCACTACCTGTATGGATGCCAGGATGGCACATGTATTGATGTGCCATCCTGGCGGAGTTGGACTACCTGTGCAACCTCTGTAGGGTCCAGGTATTAACTCATGTTACCAGTAGTGACACTGACCTTAGCCAAATGCAAAACTAGTGAAAGATGAGGACGGAAAATCTTTTGAGCAGTTTATTTACCTATTAAGCCATATGACAAAAATCAAGTGGTTAAACTACACTTGACTAAACTACAGGTAGCACCTAAAACTACAAAAGCCAGGGTGACTTGTCATTTTCTACTTCTTAGTTCAGACTAAATTTAAGTTTCAATGATGATTTTATAGTTTCCTGTACGTAATTTCATAGTCTTTTACTCACTTCAGATGGCAGTGGTGTACGGTGGTGTGGAGGTTAGCGCTGTTGCCTCACAACAAGAAGTTCCCGGCTTCAAATCCAAACTGGAGCCTTTCTGTCACATGGAGTTTGCTTGGTCTCTCCATGCTTGCATGGGTTCTCTCTAGATACTCCACCATGCATTGGGTTAGATTAATGTGGGAGGGAATGGTTGTCTGTCTTTCTGGGACAGAGTGGCAACCGGTCCAGGGGCTACTCTGTTTCTCACCCTATGACAGCTGGGATAGGCTCTAGCCTCGCTGAAACCTTGATAAGTGAAGGAGGATGGATGGATGTGTTGTACAGGAAAATGCAGAACAGACTAGTGTATATAGCATATTTGTGAGAAAAATATAGTAGAGTCTTATGGAGCATGTAATACTTATAAAACATTTCAGTAAGCCTTCCATTTGTCTTGACTTTGCTTAAATTTCTTTAAAATCGCAAACTCTTAAGCAATGTGGAAGAAGAAAAAAATTCACTCACATTTGTAATCAGTGATTAGCCTCTGTGAAACCATATCTATAAAACAAGCCTCAGTCCCTTTTGTTAAAGCCATTGCTCAGACAGAACATGTTTTTCATAAAACTGATGTAATCAGAGTTAACGCCCCAAGCAAATGCTGCCCAGTTATTTTCAGAATTGTTTGTAGCAACATTGCATTTCTATAGACATGTGCAGTGATCCAGCCAGAGGAGTAAAATCATATCCCGGAGGTGCAAAATAGGCCAAAGCCTATCATATAATGTCCGTCTTATTGAAACTGTTTTTACTGGCAGACCATCAAGACATTTCAACCAAGGACAGTTTTCAAGAAAAGGGCTGCATTGTAATATTATATCTATGTGTGGTTGCCCTTAAACTACACTGAGTCAAAAAAGAAAAATCTTCTAAACATACAATATGTTTAGACTTAGACTTCAGACTTTATTAATCCCACACTGGGGAAATTCCCTTGTTACAGCAGCACAGGGGTCAGGAAGAAAGAGTGAATTAGAGACAGAGTCGAAAAATAAAGATAGAAAAATAAATAATAAAAGAATCCAAAACTGCTAAAAATGCAGAATCAATAAAAAGTGAAAGATAACAGTAGGGAAAGATAACCTCAGGAAACTTTTTTCTTGCAAGGTTAATAAAGGCTGGGCACTTGTGTCAAGGGTTGAAAACAAACTCTTTACAAGGAGATTGTCAACAGAGCATAAAATGATTCCTGTTCTTCTATGTGCCATGTCAGTGTGCCATTTCCTCTGCATATTGGCTGTACAGAGCTATGCATTTTTCATGAGGCTTAAAACAGAAATTGCATCCTGTCTGTTTTATTAGCATCTTAATCCTTTCTCACTGTTGCTACTTCTGCCTCGTTTTGAGGAGTGTGTCATTTTGATATGGAGACTTCACATGCTTCATCTGCTGCTTTCACAATGTTTCTCGCGCAATTTTGAGAGGTCAAAGAGAAGCTAAATAAAACACAGTGCTGAACTGCGCCGGTGTTTTTGTCTTATTCGTGCCATATTTGAAAATATAGTGTTCTTTGTTATACCATTGATCTAATGCATTGTGTTTTCATTGCTAAATGAGATTTTTATTTGAAATAAATAACACTCACCTCGTAAAGTAATGGCTTACTTCAAAGGGAGCCTTGTTGTCAAGTTTGTAAAGCTCTTTTTTTTCAATAATCATGCAGAAGATGAAAGCTGCTGTATGAATTCAAATTTAATTTGTTCAGTCATCCATTAAAACGGTTTGTCTGTCTCCCCTGCCACCAGTCCATCCCCTCTCCTTCAGTGTCTCACTGTCTCTCTGCCTCTCTCTCTTTCTCACTCTAGAAAGCCGTGTGGCAAATTGGAGCTCCGGCATTGAATGACAATGAGTAAAAGGGGAAAAAATACATATTGAGGGCACAGTGAACTTAAGCAATTAAATTAAAAAGTTATTAACTTTGGAATGAGGGACACTGCTCTCTTTCCTGTCACTGCCTGCAGCCAGAGGCTTCAGAGTTCAAGGAAACAGGGAGAGACGAAAGACAGGAGAGAGAGAAAGACAAGTAGAGGAAAAAGGGGAGAGACAGACAAGGGAGAAGAGACCAGAGAGATTTTAGAGGTGAGGGTGAAGGTTATAAGCCCCTAAGCAAAGATGTATTCTAAAGCTGTGTGTGGAATACTAAAAAACAAACAAACTTTGCTACGTGTGGCCTGATGCATGTCTGTGAACCTGCTCACTTGATCATCACATGTTTATTGTCTTAGGCAAAGGACTGGCTCTTTGCCACTCTCACATGCCGTAGCCTAAGTCAGCATCATTGTAGCATTGTGGGCTAAAATTCCATGGGAGCGAGAATCAAAGTTAATTAAGCTTGTGCTGTGCTTTGCACAAATAATAAGTTATGGGCTGACTACTAATTAACCCTAAGAAACAGCTTCCTTTCAGTAGACTAAGTGATATTTGGGACTATATCTAATTTTTTTCCTTACACAATTAACACTGTTCTGCCGAGCATAACTAATTACTCTTCTGTATAATAATGGTCTTGTACTCTATGATAAATGGAAGAGAATTTGCTTTTAATGTGTGTTAGAATTTTTAAATGCTAAGAATTAATTTCATATATCTGTGTGTTGGGTTGGAGGCTGGAATCAAAGTAAGTAAAATACCGGTGTCCAGAACGAACAAGCACTGATAAAGATTCTAATTGTTTGTTTAATAATTAAACAAAGTGTCTGTTCCAATAGCCTTGAACATTTTGATCACGTAAAAACAGAAAAAGTCTATATACAGTCTATGGTTTCCCAACCATAGACTGTATATAAGAGATGGACACACACTCCCTGTGCTGTCATTTTGAGGCCTCAACTTTGCCTTTATGGCTGATTTTTGTTTGTTTGTTTGTTTGTTTGTGTTTGGGGGGTATATTTATCTAATTTATCAGGTAATGATAGCAAGATTGCTAGACAAACTGCATCTATAGACTATAGGTGCATCACAAAGATATAGATAACTACTAATTACAGCTAATTGCAGCTAACAGGCAAAAAATACTTTCCAAAATTAGACCTTATTAGAGACTCCTTGGATGGGCTGTACAATTAACCACACAGAAAGTTATATTATTTGTCAGATAATTGCATTAAAATGCTAGAACAGACACCAGCACCACAAACACTTTAGTTCAGTAACTTAAATTAGCTTAAGTGAACCCTAGCAGAGAACTAGCAGCTCAGTCACAGCTGCATCCAACTGTGGAACAGCAAAATTGTGGCCCAGCAAGGGAAAATTAGACGTAGAGACCAAAACTTGCTTTGTTTTGTTTTTTTGCACAGATTTGTATATTTGTGTATTCTTATTGTAAATTTGTATGTTTTAAAATGGGAGTCTATTGGGATTGACTTGCTTTGAAGCCAGCTTCCAGAAGCCACATGCATACGTTCTGTTTTTGGCATTTTCAGGTTGGCTTTATTTTTCAGCCCGGAGGCTGCCACTTGACAGAGACAGACCTAAAGTATTAAAACAGCAAACCATATATCCTATGTGTGGGCAAATTAGCAGCACATGCCCAGATTCTCTTTCTACTAGCGCAGCTCTCTCCGCAGCCTTGAAAAACAAAAGCATGGTTGAAAACTCACAACATTACTTTATATTCAAGAAGACTTAAGCTTTCCGGGTCAAAGTCAAGACAAATAATTTTTTTTTACTTGTTGCAGAAAATGTGCGAGATGCTATAAATAGGATATTATACAGCAGAGTTGAAGATTTTCAGGCTACCGCTTGTTTATGTGGCCTTTTTTTCCATCAGCTGTGCATTAGGGAAGATTTTTTTTCATTGCGAGGAAATAATAATGGCATCACACCCATGAGATGCTAGATGTAGTAGTATAGCATGGATGACAAAACAGAAAAAGATGAGCATTCAAAAACATTTTGTAAGCATATTGCAGGGGATGTGTGATATTCTGTCATATCTGATCCCCTGTGCTCCCAGTTCCTTGCCATGGATGAAAATCATGTCATGTTCAGGTAGTGTACCACAAAATAAAGAATGAGCATCTGTTTTCTCGGTGCATCAGGGTCATAAAACGTCATCCCAGAGCCCATTAGCCAGTTGAGTCAAGTCAAGCAGGGGCAAAATCAATAAGCAAGTCCCAGAATAATAGCATGCACACATTTCTTTAGTTACTCTTACTAACAAATAGCCTCAATAGGTTGCAAAATCACTGAACCATATAGAAAATCTGAAGTGGACTAAAATGATAGTACTGGAAGAAGGGAAAATATAAAGATAAGATATACAGAAGAGAGGGGGCATTTCAGGTCAAACCTTTAAGAGGTGAATGAGATTAAAGGAATTGTCAGAATGTTGCTAAAATGAGCCTTCAGATGATCTAATTGGAAGAAAAGAAATTCTTCTCTTTAAAAAGGAAGTGTTAATTACAGATTTTTGCATGTTTTACCAGAACTTGCACATTGCTGAGCCCGCTTTAAATAGTCGCCATAATTGAGTTTACTGACACAGCTGACCCACGTCCAGTAGCCATGCTGAGACCATTCGTACAAGGGTTAAACCATTCAGGAGCGTGTGCAGCACATTCACACCAGATGTTTCAGAATGGGGACCATGACCACTTGATGCCACAGCAGTATGTGTCTTGGATCTGCAGGCGCTAACCACGCAGGTGGTCTAAATCCCAAGATTGTCTTCTTTGAAATAGGAGGATGCCAGTTGTGCTGACAGCACAAAAAGCCCCCAAGAAGCAGCTCTTCTAAAGATAATTTAGTTTTAAACTTTTACTGCAGTGCTGCTCAGGCTATTTTAAGCTAAGAAAGATCACAGTATGTACCTGTGATGAGAGACTTAAAGGGTTCAGACATGGCATCTTTTTTCATTTCTTGCTATTTCCCAATTAACCATTTTCTTCTGCTGAGCTATGACGAATACTAAACTGTGCTTTTTTACATGCTAACTATGGGGAGTTAGAGAAATGGAAATTTTCTCAATGCTCACTGGTACTACATAGATTCCAATCAACTGTTTTGTTGGAGGAATTTTTATACTCTTCAATGTACAGATCCTTTAATACAGAAGACACTAGACTCATTTTAGCACCCAGTCAACACCCTGTTCAGTTATAATTTAGGCTGGACAGACCATCCATCTATTCTATAGCATGTGTCAGTTTTCTCCACATTTAGTCAGTCACAGTTAGGCATGACTCCGTTGCCGAACAACCAGTGTGTGTGATATGGTGAACCATGGGAGAAGTCAAGTCACACCCATGTTCAAACTACACATGTGTAGTTTGAGACTGTACACATGCATGGATGTGATGCTATCATGTGTCTAGAAGCTGTCAAAAATGGTCAAAAGTGCTTTGTATTAGTTCCTGTTACCTGCTACGTCTCTCCAAAACCATGACGCCAAACAGACTCAAAGGATAAAAAAATGTGGTAAATACAACTAGGACTGTTTGTTCACAGTGACGTATTCACTGTCTCAAGTATATGTAACTGAACCAAGTAACAC
>JAMQGT020013516.1:0-32500 GCA_024447675.2 Pterophyllum scalare
TATACTCTCCATAGAAGATGTTCCATTTTGAAGATGGCATTTTGGTCTTTGCCATTGCTCAGATAGATACACTAAACTGACTAAAGCACTGGGCTAACTACACATTACATCTACAGGAGCTGCTTGGCCATGGAAACCTACAGGGGTTGGACAATGAAACTGAAACACCTGACATTTTAGTGTGGGAGGTTTCATGGCTAAATTGGACCAGCCTGGTGGCCAATCTTCATTAATTGCACATTGCACCAGTAAGAGCAGAGTGTGAAGGTTCAATTAGCAGGGTAAGAGCACAGTTTTGCTCAAAATATTGCAATGCACACAACATTATGGGTGACACATACCAGAGTTCAAAAGAGGACAAATTGTTGGTGCACATCTTGCTGGCGCATCTGTGACCAAGACAGCAAGTCTTTGTGATGTATCAAGAGCCACGGTATCCAGGGTAATGTCAGCATACCACCAAGAAGGACGAACCACATCCAACAGGATTAACTGTGGACGCAAGAGGAAGCTGTCTGAAAGGGATGTTCGGGTGCTAACCCGGATTGTATCCAAAAAACATAAAACCACGGCTGCCCAAATCACGGCAGAATTAAATGTGCACCTCAACTCTCCTGTTTCCACCAAAACTGTCCGTCGGGAGCTCCACAGGGTCAATATACACGGCTGGGCTGCTATAGCCAAAGCTTTGGTCACTCGTGCCAATGCCAAACGTCGGTTTCAATGGTGCAAGGAGCGCAAATCTTGGGCTGTGGACAATGTGAAACATGTATTGTTCTCTGATGAGTCCACCTTTACTGTTTTCCCCACATCCGGCAGAGTTACGGTGTGGAGAAGCCCCAAAGAAGTGTACCACCCAGACTGTTGCATGCCCAGAGTGAAGCATGGGGGTGGATCAGTGATGGTTTGGGCTGCCATATCATGGTACGTTTTCCTCCTCCAGCATCACGCCGTGACCTGGCCACTATCCTGCAAGAAGAATGGCTTAAAATCACTCTGACCACTGTGCAGAACTTGTATATGTCATTCCCAAGACAAATTGACACTGAATTGGCCACAAAAGGAGGCCCTACACCATACTAATAAATTATTGTGGTCTAAAACCAGGTGTTTCAGTTTCATTGTCCAACCCATGTATGTCATGAAGCTCCTGGTGCACAGATTTGTGTTGATGTTAATGCCAGAGAAGGTTTGAAGCGCTGCAGGTATTGAGTCAGCAGAGGGTCTTAAGCACTTTTAAGTACTATTCACCTCAGCGCTCGGTAGCCCTGCTCTGTAACTTTATGAGGCCTGCTACTTCATGGCTGAGTTGCTGTGGTTCCTGAATGCTTCCAGTTTGCAAGAACACCACTTACAACTGATGCTGGAATATCTAGAAGGGAAATTTCACAAACTAACTTACTGCAACGCCAGCATCCTACAACCCTAGAATGAAGTTAAATCATCTGTCCTTGTTCTTGAATTGAAAAATTAAGGGGATTAATACTTACCTGCTAATTATTGGTAGCATGTAACTAATACGAAAATTTCACTAAACTGTAGCAAAGACTTCTTAGACCACACAACACCACAAACCGATCCAATTTATTGACTCATATTAGTTTAGGTAACACCAGCGGACAGTTAGCTGCTACAACTGAACGACTGTTTATAAAGGATGATCAAAATGCAAACTCTTGATGACTCTGTGGCATTTTCATGCCTCGATATTAGTGTGTTGACTGCTGCAGCACTGTTTTCGTTTGTTTGTTTTTTGGAGGAACACATTACCATATCCAGATGAGAGGTTGAAGTGCCAGCTGAAGATATCAGCTAAAGCTAGTAAGCTTGATTAGCAAACAGCAATCCATAGACAACACAGGTGTACCACACAGGTACATATCTGCTAATTAGTGCTCAGTGACAGACTATTAAATTACTAGAATTTCACTTCCTGGACGGGGTGTTCCACACAGTAAGCCATATTATTATATTATTAGTCAGATTCTTTCTATTAAAAATGCTCCAGGAAGCACAAACACTCTGAAAAGGTCCAGTTTATTGACTCCAATTACCGGAGGTGAAGCCGAGCAGACAGCTGTCTGCTACAGTTCAGCACACCTGTCAATCAAGGCAGCCATACCCTAACTTTAAGCCTTCCCAATATTCACATGAATGAGTTTAAAAAGAAATGTATACATAAAAAATCCAGTATAGCTGTTATGAAAGGGTTAAACTATCTATAGAAGCCAAAACTGTTTTGTCTTCTACGCTCTAAACATGCTCTTTAATGCCATTTGCTTGTTAACATAGGGGTCTGACTATTGAGGTTTCTCACGTGTTGTCATGAACACATTGCTCGAGACTTATCCGCCATATTGAACATGTAGCATTTCCAGTGTGATGCCGTTCCAGTTTGCATCACACATTTCAGTTTCACTACAGCTCAGGGTTAAACTAAAACTAAAGCTAGCCAGTGTCTGCAGACAAGTCTTTCACCTCCATTCAAACTAGGACAACATATGTATGCTAGCAACCAAACCAATCACAAGGAGGTTTCTGCCAGTTGGTTGGGCATTAAAAATTTGTCCCTAGGAAGATGTGGTTGCCAGGGGGGTCAATGACCACCCTGTAGACCTGCGCAACTGGGACTTGAATAATCATTTTCCCAGGGACCGCCATCAAACTCCAGCAACTGCTCACAATTGATCAGGGAATACACACTTTACCCTTATGACTAGTGATTGCAAAATGATTGCAGTCCAGTCTCTAGCTCCGTGTGACTGAGGCCTTATTAACTTGATCCTACGCCTTCACTATGGTCGTCACACATCCGAAATTGTGGACATGTCTGCAAAACCTCAGTTGACCCATGATTAATGATGCTGCTGCATCACTAACTTTAGGGCTTAAACTGAGTATTTTAATATGGGAATCTACTGGGACTGGCTCACTGTTTGAGTCTCAAGTGACTACTAATTGGAGTCTACAGCTACATGGGCTACAGTGGGTGTACATAGATACAGCTTTGCTTTGAATTTTGAATTTTATTTATTTGGTAGGGACAATGCACATTAATAAACAATCTGTAAATGCACCAGAATTAGCCAAAAGGCTATTTTTCATCTGTTGTCACACGACAAATCGCAATTTGTCTTGCTAAAAAACAAACAAAGGTTATACAATCAAGGTTGAAATGACAAAACTACACAAATTTAAAAAGAGAAAATACAACCAATACAAACAATACTATAAATACATATGGAAACTACACACAATTTTCATAAAAAAGTATAAGTGATTAGAACTAAATTAACTGTTCATATTGATGACAAAAAAAACCACTTTAAGCTAAATGCTAACGTAGCTCACAAACACGTCGTTACATGTTTACTTAACTGCTCAGCACCATATTTTATTTGCTGACTAGCACTAAAAGCAAAGTACGGCTGAAGCTAAAGGGATATTTCACAGGACATGGATTCATGCTCTATGCAGTAGCTGGCGACAAGTTTAAAAAAAACAAACAGACAGAAAGACATGACAACTTTTGTTTCATCCAACGCGGGCTTTCACATTCTCTCCACACATACAAAGATAGAAAACCCTTACAACAAGAAAACACTTCTGTTCACACAAGCAAACAGTCCCACACATTAACACACTCGAGCAGATTAGTGCAGAATTTGCTGACGGTTGGTGCTGAAAATGCAGAAGAAAGAGCTGCCGCAGAACAAACACCAAGAATATCATCTAAAGCTGTCTTTGTTATGGCCCAGTCTGTAGATCTGGTATGTTGGAGTGTTACTTTTAGCTGTACACAGCAGCAACATCCCTCTTCTTTCACACAACCAGGAGAGCGGGGAGGAGGGGAAAAAAATAAGAGGAGTAAATCCGAATCTGGAGCTCAAGAGGAGGGGAGAGGAAATATTGGAGAGATACACCGAGAGTCTGAATTTGTAAGTGATACCTGCAATAACTCCCCGTGATGGATTTTCGTATTCACATAACTGTCTTCCCTCTTGGTTGTGTTTTTGTTTGTATATTATGTGTCCGGGCACTTGGATAAGTTCCAGGTTTAACTCAAGGAGATGCAAGATGGACGGTAATTTGTTCTGCATCTCAGCTGCTGACAGCTGCGGCTCGCTCTTTGGCTCGCTCGGCCATGTCGTCTCATTTATTAACCAAACCTGGCAGGGTGCTGTGATTCGCAGCCAACAGGTAAACGCTCTGGGTTTCCTGGCCTTGTGCAGAGTCTGCAGCGCTCAACGTTGCCGCCCAGAGTCATCTTTTGTCACCCAAATGACATCAATGGAAAGTGAGGCTGATGGAAGAGGTGTTCGATGATTACAAGACTTTAGTTGGCTGTGAGAAAGAGCAAGATGTTTGAAGGGTTTGTCTTTGTAGGCCAGGCAATTGTGTGCATTTGTGTCTGTGTGTATGTGTGTGCAAAGAGGAGGAGCAGCCTGGCTCAGCTGAGCAGTGATTGGCCTGTGTAGGAAGTAAAGATTGCGCCTTTTCTTCTCGCTGCAACTGTGATGAGATCCCATAACACGAGTCATCACACAGAGATCTGTAATAATGTCCCACAGTTACTGCACGCAGACACCCACAGAGTACACACACACACACACACAAATAAGTGCATAGGCTGACGATTTCTTACCACCTTCCTCATTAGCTCAGTGGCTTCAAGGTTCAATGCTAACTAAATTAACATGCTCAAAGAAGCTTGTTGTTAAGAAGCTGAGAAGTTATCATTTTACCCCTAGTGTCCAGGGCCTGTGTCAGCAGCATAGTGAGGCTCGTGCAGCCAATTTAACTAGGATGCATATTTGTCCTCACACCATGAGGACCGCTTAGCTGCTCACAAACAGCACTCACACACACTGAGTGATGGAAGCACACTATCTAAAATGACAAAGTCTTTAAACCTATAAAAGCAAGCTTTTGTGTACAAATACACTGATCTTATTAAGTTAAATGACACAACAAAGCTACAAAAAGCTTTTCATTCTACCTGATCAAGACGCTGTTGATTCATCTTCTTTACCCATAATGCAAATGCAGGGGTTTTTTTTGGTGTTGTTGCTGTTAAATCAAACTGCATTATGATTAATTTGACATTTAAATTCCTATTATGCAAGAAGTGGTGTCACTTCGGAATCGGCGAAGACTCCATCACAAGCCAAGAAACCATGTCAACTCACAAGGTAGAGAAATATAGGGTTTTACACAAAAATGTCTGATGGATAATATAATTTACTATTGCATCTGATATTAACACTACCATAAAACCACATGACAAAGTTTTTTATCATTTACAACAAACCAGCTGAGGCAGAACAAATCAAAGCTAGTCTGAGATTTACTCCTGTCCGCCCTCTGGCTCAGTCACTCCTTTTCTTTTCTTAGTTTCCTCCATCAATGTCCTCTTAGGTCTCGTTGCCTCAGCCATGATGTCAGCACTGATGATACTGTGCAGGCACCAACTTATAACTCTGAGGACTGATAGTTGGATGGCGTGTGAGGTTGTGCTTAAAGTGTTCCACGCCTCTCATGGGAGATCACACCCACTCCAATCCAAGTTGCAGAGTGCAGGAACAGCTGTTAAAGGCACCAAGTGACAAATAACAAGTCACTGTGGCATCAGAATCATTTATTTTGAAGCGGTTAATTTAAGGTAAAATAGCTGCACCATGGTCCTTTAAGACCAACTTAATGCGAGGTATCAGTGTGCTGAAAAGTTGCTTTCTTTTCTGCAACATTTATCGTGAACAAAAGCCTTGTGGAAATATTTCCATCATTCACAGCATTTTATAGCTCTCAATATTTCAAAGAGCGACTTTCAGTGTCTCATTGCCTGCAGGCAAATCACTGCCATCATATATTTCCAGATAGGCAGCTGGATTCAACCACATTATCTCGGGTTTTGGCGCCACTGTGTCCGGTGGTTCTTTCTGCTGGTGAGCGATTTGTTTCCAGCACCTTTCTCAACCGAAACAAAATGAATAAACTTCTGCTTACTGTTTACTCCACACCTTACACACCGTCCTTGCTCTGAAATTACTTAAGAAGAATAGATCTCAGGCCACAAAGTAGTCAACACCACGTTTTACATGGACATGTAAGGACTGGAGAGGCAAACCCTTAATTCTGTGTGATTCACTGTTTCCCAGAGAGTTCATTGATGCTAATTGCAAACCTATTTACTTGTTAAAGACAAACAGTGAAGCACTCTTGAGAACATGTTCAAGTTCAGTGCCATTAGTTACTAGGCAGATTTTGTGGTTTTCCTGAAGGCAGAAGGCCTTGTTTCTCATCTGATTTTGGTCTCATTTTTCATGATTAATCTCATTATATGGAATTTTAAGGGCTGCGGTTTTGGGCAAGCATGCTTCTTTGTATTTAAAAAAAAAAAAAACTTGAGACACATGGGTTGGAAACTGTGTGTATCCATCACACCTGCACTGCTGAGTCAGGGCACAAAGATACAGGTTTCAGATTTCCAACGTGCACCACAACAGGCTGGTAGACCTGTAACATATTCTGCAGAGATGTTGCCCAAGGCACTGATCAAGTATGTGCATTGACCTTTGCACTTTGATCCCTGTGGTTGCTTACTATTCCCCATACACTCCCACACACAGAGGCAGTAGCGCATGCTGTTTCACAGACAGACAGACAGACAGACACACACACACACACACACACACACACACACACACAGATGGCCCTCATGCCGCACACCTCCCCTCACCCCTGTACTCTGTCCCACCACCTCTATAATTAATGGAGCAAGCCCTGCTTCAGGTTTCTGGTAGGCAGAAGAAAAAAAACAAGGAAGTGCGTGTGTTCATGAATATTTACGGAAAACAGCATGAAATTTTCACAAGAAAGGAAAAAAAAAGAATTTTCCAAAGTATCCTACTGTACACACAAGCTCTGGAGCGCTGAAGGGTTCAAAATATCCTCATCTTTTTGTGTGCGTATGCGCGCGTGTGTGGCACCACTGGTTACCACAGAGGCTCTGCATCCTCTAATTGCATAAGATTGGCTCTGCCCTCCAAAATTCATTTAGAAGCTGATTTCTTTCCGTCATGGCACTGCCACGCCAACTGATTTAGCTCTCTCCTTGAGATAAAACAGCTGGAGCCCCTTCTGAAATCCTAAAATTACAAAATCAACTTAGTACTCCCTAAATAGCCCGTTTCCCCCAGTGCTTTGGAAAATAAAATAAAGCTGATGATGTTAGCCTCCAATTAGGCTGCAACACCTGGAGGTAACTTAGATCGAGAACTGATTCGTGCCTTCTAATGTATGCATTGTGCGGGTCTTTTACTCACTGAGAAACCAGCCCAGAAAGGACAGGAGTGCCGGACTCTGGGTGATGTGGTGAGAGCCAGAGCCGCGAAGCTGACAGCCAGGATGAGACTCCCCAGGACCATCTGAGAGACTCCCAGAGCCAGCATGATTCTGGTCCGGTTCCGGTACTCCCTCAGCCGGGACAGACTGCGGGACAGCGACGCCGGACTCAGAGACCCCGGGCCGCCTAAGCCACTGCTGCCGCCGCGGGGCAGCGCGTTCACCGGCATTGTGACTAAACGATGCGGCCAACCGGGTTACACAAATTCAGCTGTGTGAAATAAAGGTAATAACATCCAATCGCAGCAGAAGGTTCGGGTATTAGCCCGCAATGAGCTGGCAAACGGCACTAAGTCGAAGTCAGCGGAAGATCTTCCCCGTCAATTAAGATGCTCGGAGTCCCTCCAATTAGAGATGCTCTGCGGCTGATGGGAGGAGAAAGGTGAGCAAAGAGCGGGCTGGACGAGCCGCCAAATATTTGCCAAAACACACACAGATGTTCTGAATGTCTTCAAGTCGAAATACAGACAATAAACCTCCGGAGTTATCGCTGACTGCTCCGACAAGAGCCCATTCCTGAAAAGTCAAGACGCAAAGAGGAAAAAACCAAAAACGCCTCATCGTGCTGTCAACCAGCCTTGCACCATTGTCATGCTGTCATGCTCGCCTCTGCAGGCTCTCCAACAACTCAAAAGCGAGGAATGAAGCCTGGATAAGACGCGTGTAGAGAAACACAACGAACTCACACTCCTCGAAGATTAACCGCACTAAAACGCCTCAACGTTTGATCCCATGCTGGTGTTTTTTGTTTTGGGTTTTTTTTTCCGCCCTCCCCGTCTTTAAGTGTTTAAATACCCCCCAGGTCCGAACGAACGGCTCTCCTCTTCTTCAGCGTGAGACACCAGCCGTGGTTTTCACAGACGACAGCAAATCTAACAGCCAGGACAGGAGATGCACACTGCGTATTGGAAATGTGCCACTCTGTACGTGTACATGGCGGCGAGCTACACCGAGTCTGTTTTACTATGATGGTGAAGGAGGGGAGGTGGACTCCTTGCTATCAGGCAACATTAAACAAAAATTTAAGAAAGGAAACAAAAACCTGCCTGCGATTTGTTACCCTTTGTTGGTGATGTAGTGGTTTCCCTGATGGATTTTTTTTGTTTTTTGATAAAACAAAATAAATTAAGGAGATTGAAATTTAAGTCCGTGTGTCTCTGGCTTTCCTGACACAAAGTGACTGGATTAACCTCAGCTCCAGCATCTCCATTAGGGCTGCGTCGTTATTTAACATTGACTTTGTACTGTCCTTCATCATGCAAGAAAAGCCTCACAGTCCAGGGGAGCTCCAATGAGTTAGACCTTCTGCAGATTATTAAATAATACTCATTAGAAAATTATCTCACAGGTCTGAGCTTGCCTTTTTGGCTTGCCACCCACAGGAATTAAAGTCAGAAATGAATGGATATGAATTGTGAGCAGTAGCCTATCCAAACAAGGGTTGTTTGTTTTTTAGTTGGCTGATGGTTACATATTTCCTAAGTAACCATCTGGGAGCTCCTAACTTCCACATGACCTCACGACTCGTGGGGATTGACAGTAGCCTGCATGCTGCAAGGCTCCTTCAGTCCTGCAGATGTTGTATCGCAGCTCTTTTTCAGGTACTGTGTGGTTTTCTTTATGCATTTTATGAAAAACATTTCAAAGAAATCGGCGGCTTCCGACGTGGCAAAGTCGTGTAGATGAATAGAAAGTCTAACAAACGTAACCTCTTTGATGATTTGTTACCTCCTGAGACAGTCACTTAAAAAAAATCACGGCTGAAAGATTAGTTCCGTCCTGTGTAAAAGACTCATTCACAGCTCACCAGCGCCACCAAGTTGTGAACCGTGGTGATTATTATTTTTAATTTTCATCACAATTAACCATACTCTGTTTCCCTTCTTTTTTACCTCTTAATATGTAATTTTTGACAACAAGGAAATCATACAGGTAATATCAGCCACTGAAATTAAAGCACCCAAGCATTCATATGAATAGTTAAAAGAAGACAGTTTATTAAACTTCTATTTCCATATATATATATATATATATATATATATATATATATATATATATATATATATATATATGGAAATAGTAGTTTGAGAGCTTGAGGGTTCTGCCTGGGAGCTTGAGGGTTCTGCACTGTTCCCAGGACTGCGCTCTTCTAGACAGAGATCTTGGATGTCGTTCCTGGAATCTGCTGGAGCCACTCTCCCAGTTCAAGGGTCCCTGCCCCGAGTGTCCTGATTACCACAAGGACCACTGTTGCCTTCACCTTCCACATTCTCTCTAGCTCCTCTCTGAGCCCTTGGTATTTCTTCAGCTATTTCTTCAGGTATTGCTAAATCTATCACTCCAGCTTTCTTCCTCTTCTTGTCCACCACTACTATGTTGGGTTAGTTAGCCATCACCAGTTTGTCTGTACCTGAAGTCCCACAGGATCTTAGCTCAGTCATTCTCTACCACTTGTATCCCATTTTGACCTTGGGATTTCCAGGTCATATTTGGCACAGATGATCCTATATACTATATACTTGGTTATGGCGTTCCATGTATGCCCTGCCTGCTAGCATCTTGCACCCTGCTGTTATGCGCTGGATTGTCTCAGGGGCACCTCTGCACAGCCTGCAGCTGGGGTCTTGCCTGGTGTGGTAGACCCCAGCCTCTATCAATCTTGTGCTTAGAGCTTGTTCCTGTGCTGCCATGATTAGTGCCTCTGTACTGTCTGTCAGTTCAACTTTGTCCAACCATTGGTAGGATTTCTATATATCAGCCACTTCTTCTATCTGCCGGTGGTACATGCCGTACGGATTTTTGAGATTCTTTCTTGGATGTCTACCACTGTAATGGTTACTGAAGGCTGTTCACGGAGGTTGCTGTGGTCTGCCCATAAATCACTAGCCACTGAGCATTGGTGTTGTGTGTTGCATCCTTCTCCCATATGCTCTTCCAGTATTGCTCTGTCTCCAGCCTTGGTGGGGGTGCTGTTCTGCTATGGTTCCCTTGCCACTGAGAGTACACCTTGAATGGTTCAGTGGAGAACATCTGGTTGATTCTCCTGGTTAGCCAAGGCTCTGAGTCTGCTTGGCAGTTTCTAAGGCCTCAGGTACGGGCAGCTTGTTCTACTTCTTAGGCACCCCTTTCGTTATCACACCTTTCTGCAGCTGGCTAACTTCCCTCCATGTTGCCTTGATCTTAGCCTCTAGCCTTTTTTTCTATGGAGGGTACTGCTCCTTGTGGCTGTTCATCTTAACCAAGCATCTCAAGGATTACTGTTGCCGCGGTATAGATCAACTGCTTGGTTTCAGTGATGAAAGTAGGTATTGTCCCCATTTGCATGTTCTAATACTTTTAGAGGGTCTTGGTAATCAGCCTTGGGGTGTCCAGGATTTCCAGCTTAGCCATGATCTTATCTTTCAGGTCAGCTGCTCTGGCATTCATTGTACCAGTTGTTATTGGGGCTTGGTAACCAATCTCGGAGTGCTCTCCCCCAGACCCGTTGTCCTGGCTCCCCCTTGCTGTAGCATTTATGATAGCAGTTGCTTCTTTTGTATGAACTCTGAGCTACGAGTTGTTTCGATGTCAGTCTGGATTTTGGGTGTCAAAGAGTCCATAGGTCCCACATCCTCTCCATGTAATCCCTTTCACTAGGATTACATGTGTAGTAGCATTCCAACAGTTCCTGCTGCTCGTCTCGTGTTCATTTATGCTGTATTGTTCCAGTAGCCCACGCATCATCAGTATGCCCTGGTTCCTCAACACCTGACGCAGACCTTATTAATCCAGGTGACGTCTGAGCCAGTACAGCTGGTAGTGTATGTGTGTTTGTCCATTTGTGTTCAAACTATTTCACATTTAGAACCAGTTCTCCATAAAACCTGTTGCTGCAGGTCTTAAGAGATTGCATTTTTCTATTCAAATATGTATTTACTGCATTGGCAGTGTGTTTGGGTCATTGTCATGTGCACATTTCATTCAATTGCTGCACCCGTTTCCCATTTTCCTAGCAAAATAGAAGGAAATGAGGAGTGGCTCAAGATTTTTCACTATATATTATATTGTATATAAATACAAAACTCTGTAGGTTAAAAAAAAAAAAACTTCCTCATACACTCTTTAATTTAAAAATGATTTTATTTATTAATACAGTGGTATACTTAAAATTGTGTTGCAGAGGAGAAAAAAAAAGTCAGCCACAAGTGAAGAGCTAATATCCAATTAAAGCCGTGTTATATCTAAAAAATAAAACAGTACTGGTGTGCCATATGCAATATATTGTCTATTAGTACAAAAATACATTTAAGGGCACCCAATATAGCATCCAGTATCACAAATCAGTGAGGGGGACACTGAGAGCACACCCTTCCAAATGAAGATGTTTTAAATGCATTTGAGCCCCAAACACTTTCCTGAACCTTACATGGGCACAAAAAAAACAAAAACAAAAAAAGACCTCCTGGTGACCAGAACGTGGCGGCGGTGACATATCGGTAGAAAAGGTGTGATGTATTATTGTTAGGTTACAATTCAAAGGCTTGAGGGTATGTCCATAATACAAAGATAACCACTTTCACTTTCTTCTGCTTTTTAAAACATGTTTTCTCTAAGTTTTATACAAAAAAAGAAAGACATACAAAAAGTTCATTTACAACAAAAAAGAAACAAGGCAATATGCTAGCTTTATTTACAGCCACTTCTTCTCTGATGTTTTTTTTAAGTAATGCATAGCAGATAAAAGAAGAGCATATCTTTGTAATCTTTTATCGACTGGTTCTGTGTGTGCTAAACCCCAGTTTATTTATACAGTGGGTTCACAAAAATGGAAAAAACAAATGACATTATACCATAATTTACCATAACTTACTCTTTTTTTCTTAATGAAAAGTGAATAATCTGCAGATAAGGCATCACTGCTTATTTGTGTGAGTGCAAGAGTGCACAGAGAAACAGATGGGAGAGACATTAGTGGATGTGAGGAAGGAATTGAGGAGGCTGCTAGACCTGAGTAAAGAACATGCATAGATCTCCCTCAGGCTGGAAGGAGAGATGTGGTGCTCAGTAAGAGGAAGCTACAAAGGTAAGAAAAGGAAGAACAAAGTGAGAAGTGTAGGAAGAACATCTCTAAAAGTGTGCTGCTTGGGTTCATATCCAGCTCATGTCTTGCCATTTCCTTCAACCACCCGTCTCAAACCTTCAATAAGATTCCTTCAATGTGGGGAATAAAAACAAAAAAACAAAACGTGGTGTTACTTGTTCATATTCAGTCCCCTGAACTGAAAAAATAAGATGTCGACTGGCAATCAATTTGAGTAAAATCTGAAGTAAATCTCTATACTTCTATATATACTGTAGGCATATATAGTATAAATACACTGACACAGACTTTTGAAGCATGTATGCTGTCTCAAAAGCCATACATCCATCTATATTTCTGTAAAAAAAAAAAGAAAAGAAAAGAAAATTACATTAAACATTTCTTTATATATAGTGTCAACCCTCAGTGACATGGGGCATGCATCATTTTACATCAAAACTTGAAATCGAGTTTAAAGAACAGCTTGTAACGATCATTGGTGTCTCGCCTTCATCATACTCCATTATGTGTTGGTATGCTTGCAGTGCGTCTGTCCGTGTATGAACAGTATGTGCATCTGTGTGTGTGCATGTGTGTATGTGTCCGTAATCTTCATTTCATCCGCTGCGGTTCCACATTCAGTAACATTACACCTGCTGTTCCTTCTTTAAAAGTGGTCAATGAGCACGGAGACACAGTTGGCTCCCACCAGGTAGTTGGGGTCTCCGGGGAGAGACTTGTTCTGCCAGCTTTTTGGATCACCTGAAGACAGACAGATTGGGGGGGGGGATTAGCTGCTTTTTAATGTAAAATGCACACACGCTATTAACACCCAAACCTCTCTTTAACAGTCATGGACTAGGGCTTTCATTTTAAAAGAGCGCTGCCTGCATGAGTTAATGATATTCATGGTTTGCGAGCCACATTATGTGAATGTTGAAGGCCTACATCCAAGCGCAGGAGCACAAGAGACTAGTAAAACCTTGCTCGTGTTTTTATTGAATGTCCCCAGCCTCTTGTTGACTGCAAATTAAACCTTGGTCACTGTGAGGTCTGAGTGTAATTGCAATTATAAACATGCGCATCTGTGCCAAGTGGAATCAATCAAAGGAGGCAGAGCGAGCTCAGGAGAGGTCCGTCAATACAGCACTGACCACAGTGCACGTGCGTGTGCAGCCTCTTCACTGATACTCCAAAAGAAAAAAAAACGCTCCACTTTAGATATCAATTTGTGTCTGACATGCAAATATTGTTCATTAAAAGATTAACTGCTGAACATCGCTGTCCATGCCTGGTGTGTGTGTGTGTGTGTGTGTGACTCACTGCTGTCCACACTAGCTGTCATGTCCCAAAATTACACTCGTAGTAGTTGAAATGAGATTTCAGGTGAGCACAGAGGAGCTTTCCTCTAGTGTCAAACTCTGTGCATTAATCTTCACAGTGATGTTCAAAGATCCAAGAGAAGCAGCAATAAGTAAAACACATTTTGTGTTTGCGGGGGGGGGGGGCTTTAAACTGTCAATCTTGTTCTAAAGACTAAGCGATAAGGATGAGATGAAAGTGATGATAACCACACAGTCGTCTCTTGCTCGGGTAAATTAAAAGCAGAGGGGAAAAGCAACATTCATGACTCAGATGAAAGCCTTAATTTAAAGTTTTGCAGAGTGACGTTTTGTCACACTTGCTTCTTCATGAGCAGGAAGCTCAGATTACTGATTACTGTGGGCAGGCTGTGGCTCAGGAGGTACAGCAGGATGCAACTTATTCCCACCGGTGAGACCTGCGCGTGCATGGCAGGTATGAGCGCCATCATTCAAGCTGCTGTGTAAAGTACTTCGAATAACAGCACTGACTCTGAGGCTCAGGTATAGTGCTTCTGCGTGCAGACTTTGCACCTGTTTGCCTTTTTTTGGAAGCTGTTAACACACCCCACCAACATTTTTTCTGTCCTTTTTGAGTCCAGATATAACACAAAAACACTCATTTCAATGAACTTGCTGGCTGTTCATTGCCTCTGCACTCGAGCTGACTGCTTATGTTCTTGAGACGAGCACAATACAAGGCTGTAGCCCAGACACTAATAAAGAGCTGTAGGCAAGTAATTCTTGACATTCATGATAATCAGAACATTAAATTTTATCCTAAAGAAGGCAGAGAGCCAAAATGCCAACCTTTAAAACTTCCAATAAAATAAACCTCCATCTGAGTTATCTCCTTTGAGTTACCTCCTTCCTTTGATGCCAGTATGTGACTTTATAAGAAGAGGCATTAATTTTGTTCCAGTACGGAAATCACAATTCCCCAGTCAAGTTGTATGAAGTTATTCTGCGGTGGCTTGTATGTATGATAAAACAACAATTCTCACTTCTGGAAGCAGAAATCTGACATTTTGCTTAAAGATGACAAAGACAACCGTCAAAACAGTTGATTCGTGATCTGTTAAATCAATCATTTTACCCTCACTGTATCCTTAGGTCATAATGAGCATGCATATATGAACAAATGTAGTACAGGTGTGTCCTGAAATGTGTGAAAGGAGGTCTCTGTTTTGTTTTTAACTGGCAAGAGTCAAAAACAAAACAGAGAGCTCGCTCATCAAAGTACAGCACTTTAGCTTCAACTGACTCTACATTCAGTGATGGGATTGAGCCTTAAAATATTACTTAGACCACGAGATCCTGCAGAATGTAATGCAGGAGTTCTGCTTTTAATTAGAAAAACAAATGAGTTCTTCTAAATAGCAAAACTGTATCACACTGGCTGTAATGTAAGCATTTAAGTTCAACACAGTGAGATGCCTGAATGGGGAAAAAAAGCAGAGCAGAGATAAAAGGAGGAGGCAACAAGAAGCAGAGACTTATATAGGAGTGAAAAAAGAGAAGCACAAAGCAAAGTGAGAAGAAAACCACAGAAGGGTACAGGAGGAGGCCGGAGAGTGGCCTTGCTTTACAATAAGAGGATTACGACGCAGCCCAATAATCCTCCCACAATTCAGCAGGACAACGGAGTGAGCTGACATCTCATTCAGCCTTTCATGTCTCATCCTTAAAATGAGGCTAATTAACAGCTAATCCTGACCGCTGCCAAAATTACCACTGTTTTTGAAGACTAGATATGGGAAGGACAGTAAAGGAGAATTTAGCTCCTTCCCTCAGTTGTGTTCAGCTCTTACTTTTCTTTGTATGCAGAAGTTTAACTTGTGTTCAAACTCTGGGGTCTTTCTTAGTTATTTTGCTCACTTGCATTAAGGACTAAATAAAGACCTGTTTGAAGTGGTTTTTAATCTTTGTTTTAATTTCTCTTAATTTGTGCAAGATTCCCTCTTTATATCAGATCTTTGTCATAACTGCATTAATGATGAATTTGACAATGCTAACTACAGTATAAATATAGAAGTTGGTATTCAAGAGAAATCTGCTCTGTGGCTTTACTTGCATTTTGATGGTCTACGTACTTCTTGACCATCTAAAGCCAGATATCATATATAAAAGTTAACTGATGTAAACAACTGCAGCTTGGGCTTACTCTAAACCCAAGCCCTGCGTTGCATGGTAGGCCTTCTAATTGTACGGTCTACATATGTTGAACTTGTAAATGTAGCCAAATTTATTGGAGCCATGTAGCAGAATGAGGATGAATGATGCTGCCTCTCCTCCTGCATTCAACGAGAGCTGTGAAGCTATTTGCATCCTTCTGCTTTCTTCTCTTTCCCTGATCCGTTTCAACAACTGGAGTCTGACGTAAGTCTGAAAGAATTACTAGCATGAAACCTCATTTTCTTGCCACCTGAAAGCTGCCTTCAAATAAGAACACTTTGAAAAATGAAAGCTAAATTTAGAAAGATACAGTTTGACATCATAGCAAGATGTCTTTGTGTGGTTTTTTGATTTTTATGCAGGATAATGACAGAAATTATAGTTTATGACAGTGTCCCAGTTTCCCGAAGCTCTATAAAAGCTGTTTGTTCTTCAGGTCAGGATTGGGTGGCTATGTGAGAAAAATGAATCTGAGCAGAGAAGCATGCACTATACAGTAATTACACTTGATGAAGTTCAATTATTGGACAGCCAAGAATCCAGTGCATGCGTGCTAAATAAAATGAGAGGAGCTTGTTAAGATGATTCAGAGAAACCAAAGAGAAATGCTGCAGTCTTAGCATGTTAAAAGGAGAAAAAAAAGTGGTACAGTTAAAGAGATTGTGTGGGTGAGTCAGTAAAAATAATGTAAATGAATCCACCTAAAGCCAGAATTACAAAATAAGGCAGATTTTCCCCCCTACATTGATTCTCAAACATTGTGTGAGTGGATAAATTATCTGGTTGATTTTCTTTTTGGGTTTAATTTTTGATTTTAAAAAAAAAAGAAAAAAAAGAGGAGAATCAAAACTAGGGGTAAAAGCTGATTAAAAACAGTGACCCCAAAACCCTCAGTTTGTCACAAAGCCAGCCCAAACGACCCCGGAAGAACAGGGAAAGCGCAGCATACCCGACGAGGAGTCGGAGGATTTTAGAGCAAAAGACCAACCATCAGGGGTCATTGACGCACAGTGAGGTAAGCGCAGCTCCACTGGCTTCAAGAACTTTAGGCCGTGGGGTCCACACATCACCAGAGGGCTGAGCAGGGTCTCTCCTGCAAATACAAACACACAGCAGGGTTAGAAATTCTGTGACAAACCACGCAGGTACGGATCCTAAAGGTTTCTCGCTTTGATTGTTTGTGTGCCCATTGATGCAAGACAAATTTAGACGCATATAAGACTATCTGGATTGGGTTTGAGAATAATCTATACAATAAAATAATCTATAGATTTATTGTATCATCATTTTGTTTTGAGATAAAACTGAAGCAATAACTCATCACCCTGATAAAATAATAATAAGGCATTCATATCGGCTGTTATAAATGCCAGTACTGCTAGATCAGCAAATAGCCAATATTCACTGATAACATTACCCTGCCAATAAATTGGTCAGACTCTAACCATGTACATGATAATGGCTGCAACAGAAGTTAAAAAAAACCCCTTGCAATATTCCCTTTCTTTCAGCTCTGATTATTCTCTACCTGCTCCTGAGGGAATTATCTGCCTCCTTAGCTGCTGAATTCTTATCAACATTCACCACTAAGTCAGTGCCTGCCTGCAGTTTGGTGCTGAGCAGACAGCACATAGAGGGCTTAATAGATGGTTCAGAAACAGCTGCCTGCTGAGTGAAACCTCACTGTAAAACTAAAAGCAGCTGCAGTTTCAGGTGCTAATTCTCTGAAGGTGCATCACTAAAAAGTGAGCCCTTCTACAATGCCACACAGTTTTCACATAATTATTGGTCAGATTGATATTATAAAAATAAAAACTATAGCAAGACGTTGCAGTTTTATGCCTCTGCCATTCAGTCAAGCAGCAGAGTTTATACCCACGTCTGGCGAGATTCATATAATTAATGGAGTGAAGACTTTGAGGGAATTTAATAAAGTTAAGGTATTTATTGACTTGCATGGTTCCTGTGATTAACGATCTTACAGAGGACTGATATAGAGATTTATAACATGGTGCAACAACAATCTCCTGAAGCTCAATAAGATGTGATAAAACTCCAGAGGAATAAGTTCCCCTCCTCTTGCTTTTATCAATAGGTGGGATATAAAGAAACCACCATTCAATTCAATAAAAAGACTGGATTGAACTAATAAAAGCTTCATAATGCCCTCGTCAGGAAGAGACAGAACAGACTGTTCTTCCAGAGGAGACTCAAAATCACTCCTTGTGTTATGGCTTTGAACAGCAATATGGATATACAGCTGTAAATATGGACAACAGAAGAGCGTAACGCTTCCAGCCAAGCACAACTGTCTTTAAACTGGCAGGAATATCCAAAGTTAGTGACTGTCAGTTTAGGGAGTTTAGGGCTGCTAGTTATAAAACATACGGACCATCCACCTCATTGAACAAGATCAAATTTAAAAGGTTAAAATACAAAAAAAAAAAAATTACTTTGATATCAAATAATTATTGATGTGAACTGATACAAAAACAACCAAACTCCGGCTCCCTTTATTTCTCAGCTTTTGATATCGTACCTTTCTCCTTGTCGAGTGGTGGCAGGATGCTGTTGTCTCGACAGACCTTGAAGTAAATCTCCTGCTCCACACCGTCAGGGATGGCACCCTGTGGGATAATTATGCTGACACCTGTCTCAATGGAGCTCAGAACGCCACCGTTAGAATTGAAGATACCGCGAGCTGTTGCCACCACGGTGTGGCCTTCATCTTCATCTTCATCATCATCTAGGGCACTGGGGCTGGGAGACATGCAACTTTAGTGTCACGCTGACATATTTAACAGTAAACCTTTACTTTTACCTCTACACAGACCAAGTTTCCTACCTCACAGGGATGGCCTTGGGCATGGCGTTGACGTTGTTCTGCTGGTATTTGGACCGGGGGTCTGTTGTGCGTGTGAAAGTGTCCAGGCCACTGTCATGGTCTGTGTTCTGGGGCTGCGGGGGTACCTGAGGCTTTACCGGACTTGAGCTCTGTGCCTGTTACAAAAGCAAGAGGGTTAAATGAGCTATTTTACTCATTTATGCATTTTAGCAACTGAAAAAATGATACAGAGGTTTGAAGAAGTGAACTTGACACAGAGACATTACACAAACTGTTTAAAAAAAAAAACAATAAAACCCCACAAAGAAATAAACAAGAAAGATACCATATGCCACAAAATTGCAGAAAGACACATTTCTGATTCAATTTTGAAAAATTTTAGAAAACACTGAATCTGATTTCTTTGAGAATTTTCTTTATGCTCACTTAAATTTTTGTTTTAAAAACTGCATTACCCTGTTCATGTTTTTAATGTGATATCAAAGCTGACAGTCAAGGTTACATCAAAAGCATCATCGGGTTATTTGACTTTGATTCAAGCACATTGATTTTAAGTGTGCATCCTAACTTGCACCATCATACATTTGATTGTGTGTGACCTCGGGCCAAAATCGGTTTACCTTGGGAGCACTCTCAGGCTTGTCATTGGACAGGAGGTTGTGGTTGAATTTAGGACTGTCAAACATGCGTGCAAAAGGTTTGGCAGAGGTGGTGTAGGGCTTGGGCACAAAGCGATTGTAGCTGGATGCTGGCAGAGCCCCGGTGCTAGTGACTGTCTTTGGAGCTTGTTCACTAGTGCCATTGACTGGAGACTTCTCAGGGAAACTCTTGTGAGGAAGAAAGTTGGTCTGGACTGTGTCCTCTCGAGCAGGAGGCTTGGCTGTAGAACAGTAATGCATGTCAGCCAAAAAGCTCTACAGTACAGTTTGCATACATGTTTTCCCTGGATCACAATCTGACTACAGTCAATTTTACCATCAGGTGAGGGTTTGGGCAGTGTGGCTGGTGGCACCGATGGTGTCATCTGGGGAATTGGTTCGTATTTTTTCTCCAGTGGACTCGGTTTCTCCACTGAGTCCATCCTAGGACACAAAATCAAAACCATAAATTAGATTTGAATATGAAAACATAAAGGACATGAAAGACACACGAATACCCAAAATGTGTGTAATGGAAAAAAATCTAACTTGTTCCATACAAACGTGGAAATATCAGTGGGACTGAGCATCACCTGGGGAAGCTGTGGCTCGTTTGTGCTTGTGGTTGGGGTTTGTTGGAGCCAGCCTGCAGTCTGTCAAAGTAAGACAGCTGTTTCCTGTAGTAGTCCTCATCCTCATCGGGGTCGTAATGGTTGGAGCGCACAATGTCATCAGACGCTTTGGACTGAGGCTTCTGAGGCTCGGGGGCTCTGGAATGGTATAACACAGTCCAGAAGGTAAAACACATGGCAGATGAAAAGAGTTTACAATACACAACCAAAATTAAACTGTGTGAGAATTTTTTAAACAAATTTCACTTACTCTCCATGTTAGCAAACAGGCTTACCTAAAGGTCTTCTCTTGATCCAGGTTGCTCAGAGAATTTGCTTTAGGGATTACTCCACCAGCTTTCAAGGGTAAATCGGCTGCCTGAAGAAGGAAACGCAATGAGCCTCTTCAGTAATGTTGTGTTCTTCTAGGCTGCTAATTTCCTAAAAGGTTAAAGTAACTGTAGCAGACATTTTAAACATGTTTAAAGCCAGTTTACCTTATTCCCAAATGAATCCCCGGCATCTCTGGCTCGATCCATGGACACAGATCGTTTGTTCTCAAACATTTTGACCCTTGTCAGTACTGACTGAGGCCGCATGGCAGGATCCTCCTCCTGCTGCTCATCTCTTCCAGGAGCAGCTTTTGGAACATCAGCAGGTGAAGGTGAGGGAGCCTCTACTTTATGAAGGACGAGGTTGTTTTCAGAGTTCACAGGAGCAGGATCGTACTGCTGAGGTTTGTAGCCTTTCGGTTGCAATGCTGGGCCCTGGTTATAAGCAGGCCGCTGGGCAGCAGGTTCTGGTGAGCGGGAAGCTGAGGGGTATGTGCTCAGGTGAGAATCGGGGTCATAGTGCAGATCAGATGGTTGAGGGGGAGGTGGAAGATCATCGTAACGAACAGGTGCTGAACTTGTCGGTTTGCCGTAGCGAGGCCGCCCGTCAAATCCCTGCTGAGGTGGTGGCTCGTCATAGCGTAGAGGAGGGGTATAATGAGAGTCAGGGCCGTCACCGTAAGGAGGACGGGAATCGTAGGCCTGGGTATTGGCAGTAGAGAACGGCTGGTTGTAGGGGTTCCACGGTTGTTGGTCGTAGTGAGGCACACTGTTCTCATAGCTCTCATAGTTACGGTACTTTGGTTCCTGGTATCCACCTCCACTGCTGCTGATGTCATACCGACTGGGTGGGTGGTCGTAATCTCTGTATGGCTGCTGGTCAGGGTGATACGCCTGCTGAGGGCTGTACGTCACAGGCTTCATGCTGTGACCCCCTCTTCCTGTGTTGTCTGTGCTGTACAGATCCTTCTGAAACATCTACCAACAAAGAACAACAAAAAGGGGTTAACAACTTCACAGGCTCTGTTAACATAATCGCACAGATGTAAATGATGTGATACGCAAAACTGGAAACACGCACACAAAAGAAAAAACAAATCTGCAAAATTAATTGCAGAAGAGGAAACGAGAAGGGAAAGACCTGAAATAGAGAAACTGAGAAGGAGGGGTTACTAGTCAGATAATATATTAGATTTAACAGAAATTGCAGCACAGCCAAATGTTGCAGCTTAAAAAAAACAAACAAAAACAATCATCACGACGTACCACTGCAACTCCAAAATAAACAGTTTAAATAAAGAAAGAATAAAGTTCTTGAAAGATACAACAAAACAATGGGATCCATTTTTCTCATCTTTACTGAAAAAAAACCCCCAAAAAACACACAACTCAGGCATGTAAAAAAGCACCGAACTGCTCCCAATAATTAGAAAAACAATTTGTGGTTACTTCAGGCATGACGTGCAGATTTGCAGTAAATAAAACAGTATTGAAAAATGTCACCCACTGTCTTGGTGGAATCGTAAAGCAACATAAATGTACAGTATTTAACAACTGAAGCACATACTCCTTGTACGAAAGCACATTAGAAATCCTGACATTTAAGAAGTAACCATTAATTCTCCATCCAAATCTGAACATCACTTCTGTTAAAATGCCATAATGACCAATTGTAGCTACATGCAGGACAGTATAAAGACAAAATGGCAGGAAAATTAATGGCTACTTTCACAAAGAAACAATCAGTTCTGCACTGATAAATACAGCCCAAACAGATCTACTTCTAGAGGTTAACAGAATGAGGCAAACATACTGCAGCCATGCAAAGAAGATAAGCAACAGTCAGAGCTGCAGGATTTCCACTGCTCTTCTACATGTAGGCCTATCAGTGCAGCCATCACCCTCCAAGCCCACTGTTGTTTACCAGCATCTGCACACGCACGCACGCACGCACACACACACACACACACACACACACACACACACACAGGTCTCTTTTGGGCAGCACTGTGGTCAGCAGACATGCAGGGTGGAAGGAGAGAGAGAGAGAAGCATAGGAGCAAGACGAAGGTAGGTAGACAGGCAGCAGTAGCAGCAGCACAGAAGTTCAGCCAGGTCAGACCGAGCTGAACTGAGCCGAGCCGAGCCGGGCCGGGCCGGGTCACGGAGCATCCAATGACGATCAGATGGATACCTTTGGTTCTGAACTGGCCAGTCCAGACTGCAGAGGTTCTGGTGTGATGCTCTGAGGGGCTACCTCAGGGGTGGACCTCCTAAGTGAGCCAGCCTCTGGGATGGGGCTTGGCTGGCTGTAGAGAGCTGCAGGAGACTCATCAGAGCTCAGAGCCCCTACAGTTTTTACAGTAACGTCGACAGCAGGGGGCATTGTCTCAGCCTTGGGCTCAGGCTGCTGGGAGATGCTAGGGACGGCAGCGGCCTCTGCTTTCTGTGAAGTGGTTCAGAAATGTTTAATAACATGCGCTGACACACTATGGTGCAGTACAAGTGTTTCTACCTTCTCAGCCCCTCTACAGTGGTCTGTTTTTCATTTGCCCCTACATCTTACATTGATGCAAATAGCCTATCACCCGCCGCCGCTTTTAACAGTAGCTACAGATCAACCAATAGCAGGCGAGGGTTAGGAATTAGCAGCAGGACAACTTTTCATGGTTAGAGGATACTAATTTGAGTTTAATTCTACAGTTACAATACAGTAAATTGTTTTCTCCCTTTTCATGTTCATGAACACATCATGAGATGACAAATGCTTAAGACTGAGATCACAACTGCCAATAGCGTAGTGATAAATACATTACACAGGTACACTGGGTTAACACTGGCATTTCCAACATGCACATAATACTTTTTGGTGTCATATTGTCACAGTCCCAATCATAGGTAGAACAAAGGCAGAAGTGCACATAGGTGAATACTGGTACAGACACTTAGACAGAAGTGTGGTTTTTTTCCCCTCTCAGTGACATCAGGAGCAGTCACACTAATAAGACAGCTTGTGGTAATACAGAGTGCAAGAGTAATAGTAAAAGGTAGGAAGTTCTTCTCCACTTCAAAAATAAAAAAAAGACACACGCCCACAAACATCAGTCAAACACACACATAGAGGCAAATAGATAAATATTATAATAAATATAGATATATTTATATATATATAATATTTATATATTACGATAAATACCTGGCCACAAAAGTTTTCATTTTTCTGTTGATATTATTTTTATAACAGTAGATAGATTAACTGTAAATACAAAAGAGTGACTTCAATAGCGCCTCCAGAAAACCCTTCTAACGCACACCGCGTCCTCCAGACAACAGGGGAGACGTACGGGTCTCAGAAACGCTACCTGCTGCGGCACTGGTGCCTTGAAACCAGCTGGGTCGATGCGGTTCAGGGGGTCCGGCTGCACTGTGTGTGGGTAGCTGGCATAGCCAGGGGGCTCTTGGATGACAGGCGGGTCCTCACGGACAGGTTCAGAGGACCGGGTGATGGCGGGCTCCGTGGGCGGACCCACGTCGTCATTCAACGTTTCATCCAGCTCCTGGTCGGTGTAGGCTCCTCCCTCTGTGTCTGTGTCCTCATAGTCAGAGGTGTGGCGACTGTCGGTGCTGTACATGGAATACTCACTGCCTGGGGCCGACAGATAGGAAAGGCGGTCATCATGGAGGTCGAGGTCATCATCACCGACTCCATCAGCCTATAAAATAAAGAATAAAATGAGAACAGGAGTGAGATAAGACCAGCATCAGTTTACATGGTGTGTGTGTGTGTGTGTGTGTGTGTGTGCGTGCGCGCGCGCACACGTCTTACCTTGCCCTCTGAAACCCACACCAGCTGGTTCTGCTGCTGATGGATTATTTCTTTCAGTGCTCCAAACCAACCATCATTCATGTTGTTCAAGTTAATGGTTGCTGAATGCACAAAGAGGGAAGGGCAAAAATGAAAATCGCTATACTCACATAATTATAAAAAACATTTGCTAGAAATTATTGCTAGAAACTGAGTATAACCATATAAATTAACACTCATTCTAGACTCATTATCATCCATAGATGCTCTGCCACTTTTGCATGTTAGAGCAGCATGACTCTGGAGTGCACTCTTGATGCCAGTCATTTTCTCCACTCGAGACCCAGTTGTGAAATAAATAAATAGAAATTTTCTAGATAAACATCCTGATTTTAAAGAGGTCTTAAAAGAGGTGCTACTGTGTAACGAGTGTTCATACGGATGATTTTTGTGAAGAATCTATGTTTAAACTGTAAAGACTGAATGGAAGATGATGGCAAGACCTCTCAGTTTATCTTCAACAGATGCTCCTCCAGTATGGTTAGAGCACATCCTTTGACAGGGAGACTGCATGCTGATAAGAAGCCTGGGGGTCATACTTGTGAGGACTTTAACAGAACAGGGTCAGGCACAACAAGTGCAGTGTTGCGACAGTACCCAGCACTGCAGCACTCACTTGTCAACTGTGTGAAATTTGTCTTTGCTCCCCGTGAAATCTCTCCCACTTAAACCCTCCACTCCTCCAGCCCTGTGATGAACCCTTCTATCTCCCCCTGGACTCACTGGTGAAGAGGTGGTGGTTGTTCTTTCTTAACTTGAGGGCTCGTTCATAAAGCTTTCTCGCGCTCTTCCTAGACTCGGGGCAGAGCCGGGTCCTCATGTTCTTAATGCCCTGCTTGGTGTCCGGGTTGAGAAACACCACAATCGGATACCACTGAGCATAGTTCAGACGGTCCACTGCATTCGGGGTTATATCCAGCACTGCATGCTTGTCCTTCAGGTACAGAAAGCAAATAAAAAAGAAAAAAAAGTTCTTATTTCCCCATTTACCAAGGATTGAATCTTCATAAAGTAAGATTTGGTGAATCACATAATTAATTTTTCTAATTTTTAACATTTTATTAAGCAATCTTGAGTTCACCTCATTACGTTAGGTTATTTCCTTAACACCAGATGGCAGCAGTGAGCTGTGCATGATATTGTGTTTCATGACAATGCTTTAAATCACCAAAACAAATCGGTCAAAAGACGTTTGTATCGTCTTTCTTTCCTAATTTCACATCAGTACATGTGTATATTAAGTTTCACTCACTCGATCAATGATCTGTTTAATAGTGTGCAGGCGGATGATGCCAGAGCTCTTCTGGTCTGTTCCTGCATCTCTGGGTTCACTCTCTGTGGAAGACAAATGGACACTGCATCACATCAACAAAGGAGACCGACAACAATAAACACAGGCTGTGCCCCAATTAGACATCTTTGTAGCGTGCAGTTGTCGACTCCCATAAATAGAGCAGTTAAATACAGAATGATAATCTTTGTACAGGAGAGGACAAGTGTACGTTTATACAAACAGCTACAAAATAAACACAAAATCAGGACCGCAGCCAATTCATGCAACAGTCATTACATATTTGGGTAGGTTTAGGGAATGAAATCCAGCGTTAAAATGTGTGTGTGCAAGTGCATGTAGCAGTTTAACTCACGGTGCAGGAAATGTGTTACGTGAGGAATACTGACATTAAGTAAGCACATACAATAGCAAGAGGGTCATTTGGGATTAATGAGACTGAGGTGCCATTATAAGCCTCGGAGGTTTAAGCAGGGATGTAAAGAGAGGTTTAGAATTTAAACAAAGTTAAGAAATTGTTTCCTGCCTAGAAATACAAGGTTCAGAAAAGGCAGTCATCTCACCACAGGAGGTTCAATATATAGTAAGGACTCAAACATGGGACCATCTAATAGGATCTAAGATGTGCAATCGCTGGTCTTAACGATCAAAAAAACCTCAGTTTTATTAAAGGGCAAATAGACACAGCCATTCATGCAGAGGTTCAAGCATATGCAGCAATGTTAAAAAGTAAATGTGAATCAATAGTTTTGTAATTTTAAAGGTAATTTCTGCCAGTAACTTCCAGAGACAGCTATCCATTCTCAGTCACTTAATAAATCTCTGTTAATAAATCTGTGATGGACACATGCACAGAAAAAAGACGCTGACACCCTTGTTGTGAAAAGAACCATTGCGTGCGTGTGTTCGTATGTGTGTGTGTGTGTGTGTGTGTATATGTGTGTGTGTGTGTGTATATACACACTGCTCAAAAAAATAAAGGGAACACTTAAACAACACAATATAACTCCAAGTAAATCAAACTTCTGTGTCCACTTAGGAAGCAACACTGATTGACTGAATCAATTTCACATGCTGTTGTGCAAATGGAATAGACAACAGGTGGAAATTATTGGCAATTAGCAAGACACACTCAATAAAGGAGTGGTTCTGCAGGTGGGGACCACAGACCACTTCTCAGTACCTATGCTTTCTGGCTGATGTTTTGGTCACTTTTGAATGTTGGTGGTGCTTTCACACTCGTGGTAGCATGAGACGGACTCTACAACCCACACAAGTGGCTCAGGTAGTGCAGCTCATCCAGGATGGCACATCAATGCGAGCTGTGGCAAGAAGGTTTGCTGTGTCTGTCAGCGTAGTGTCCAGAGGCTGGAGGCGCTACCAGGAGACAGGCCAGTACACCAGGAGACGTGGAGGAGGCCGTAGGAGGGCAACAACCCAGCAGCAGGACCGCTACCTCCGCCTTTGTGCAAGGAGGAACAGGAGGAGCACTGCCAGAGCCCTGCAAAATGACCTCCAGCAGGCCACAAATATGCATGTGTCTGCACAAACAGTTAGAAACCGACTCCATGAGATGGCATGAGGGCCCAACGTCCACAGATGTGGGTTGTGCTCACAGCCCAACACCGTGCAGGACGCTTGGCATTTGCCAAGTGTCCTGCACGGTGTTGACGCTTGGCATTTGCCAGAGAACACCAGGATTGGCAAATTCGCCACTGGCGCCCTGTGCTCTTCACAGATGAAAGCAGGTTCACACTGAGCACATGTGACAGACGTGACAGAGTCTGGAGACGCAGTGGAGAGCGATCTGCTGCCTGCAACATCCTTCAGCATGACCGGTTTTGGCAGTGGGTCAGTAATGGTGTGGGGTGGCATTTCTTTGGAGGGCCGCACAGCCCTCCATGTGCTCACCAGAGGTAGCATGAGTGCCATTAGGTACCGAGATGAGATCCTCAGACCTCTTGTGAGACCATATGCTGGTGCAGTTGGCCCTGGGTTCCTCCTAATGCAGGACAATGCTAGACCTCATGTGGCTGGAGTGTGTCAGCAGTTCCTGCAAGATGAAGGCATTGAAGCTATGGACTGGCCCGCCCGTTCCCCAGACCTGAATCCGATTGAGCACATCTGGGACATCATGTCTCGCTCCATCACCACTGCACCACAGACTGTCCAGGAGTTGGCGGATGCTTTAGTCCAGGTCTGGGAGGAGATCCCTCAGGAGACCATCCGCCACCTCATCAGGAGCATGCCCAGGCGTTGTAGGGAGGTCATACAGGCACGTGGAGGCCACACACAATACTGAGCCTCATTTTGACTTGTTTTAAGGACATTACATCAAAGTTGGATCAGCCTGTAGTGTGTTTTTCCACTTTAATTTTGTGTGTGACTCCAAATCCAGGCCTCCATTGGTTAATAAATGTGATTTCCATTGATGATTTTTGTGTGACTTTGTTGTCAGCACATTCAACTTTGTACAGAACAAAGTATTCAATGAGAATATTTCATTCATTCAGATCTAGGATGTGTTATTTGAGTGTTCCCTTTATTTTTTTGAGCAGTATATAAAATTTTTTATACACAATCCAATAATAGAGAAAAGTCTATAAAATAAAGCCTTAAAGATTTTTAAAAGTTTTTATCTTTAACCGTGACTTCCAGCTAAAGGAGACCCATTCTGCTTGTCCTCATTTTCTGTTATAAATGCTGACCTCAATATTTGAAACTTTGCCCATGTTTAACATCAGCATTTGTGCAAGGCAAAAGCTCAGGCTTTAGACCATTCTAAATGCGCCATTTCTATTTTTTTCCTCTTAGTCCTGTATGTCAGTGAGAGGGGATATCCTCTCATTTCAGGTACACAGCTCTGGCTGATGACCCATTATATAATAAACAAAGAACTGTGAATCATGCAGAGCTGCTCTTGTAGAGTCCAAGAATAAAAATATGGAGCTGGAAATGAGCATAATAATAGGTCCACTTCGATACCATGTTAGTGAACTTCCATATCTGTGTGTCATGTCATTTCATTAGCTGATTCTCTAGCAAGATAACTTTCTACAGGGTGGGGTTGCAAGACCCACGCTCAACCCTCCTCCTTTAACATCTGGGCTTGGGACCGGCCAAAGTCACTGAAGTCAAATAGCTGCCCTATGTGCCAAATGGCGTAGGAGGAACTAAGGCTAAGGGGAAAGGTAATGTAATTAATGGGCAAAAAGAAGGTCAGAATATAAATAAAGGTACAAATATAAGTCAGTGCTCTTAGTCAAGTAAATCCTGGTCTTCATTTATTCCTTTGGTGATTATGATTATTATCATTACTATGGTTATTATCAGTATTTGTACATGAGGTTTGTCAATTTTTTTTAATACCAGCTCAGTCTCCACTGCATGTTAAACTGCACGGCTTGTCATGCAGCCTTGCTGTTGTCATTCAACATGAAATCTGGATTTAGGGGGAGAATAGCACTACATTTAATTATAAAAATGTTGCCGTGTGCAGAAAGTATACTTTTTGTCATTTATTAGCATGTGCTAATCTCTTCTGAAACTTAGGACGAGAAAAGATATCACAATGACACACAGCACCACAGAGGCTTTAATTGTGCAGACTCTTTAACAGTAAAAAGTTTATTCTTCACATTTTAATTAAATGGAGACATGCACTACAAAGCTGTGAGTCAGTACGATATAACATTTCTTTTGTCTCCAGGTCTCTGGTGTCAACTTTTAAAAGACTGTACGTCACAGCTGAAATATAATAGGAGTTACTCCCAAATGTGATGACAAAAGAAAATTAAATAAAGTGCTATTCCCTTATATGCATAAACCAGACAATAGCTGTTTAAACATCTACAGAGTAGGGAACTAGCCACCAAACACTAATTTATAGATTATCTGCCATTCACTGAATTAAATAAAAGAAATAAAATCTGATGCACTAAGTGACATACTTTCCCCTCCTTGTTGCTGATGTGTTTCTGAAAAGAAAACAGTTACACAAACATCACTAAGTTGTGCAAATTAACATCAATGAATGGCAACACTTTATGTGGGTGTGTACTGAATGTGTGTTTGGGCGCACCAGCACTGGTGTGTGCCATTCTGCACTTCAGGTAATTGAAACTCAATACTGAGTATTAAAATGAAAACCGCACATAAAAAGATGTTTGAAATTTCTACAAGAGGAGGTGGATGAGGAGTGTTTAGCTCTGCTTGGAGTATGAACGAGTGAAAGATACACAGAGGAAATGGAAGACAAAGAGCAGCAGGAGAAATAAACACAGCTAGGCAAACCTGACTAACAGGCTTACTAAAAAGAACAGGAAATAAGTAGTAGTAGTAGGAGGAGGTCATCTAGTAAAAAAACCAAGTTCAATGAGCAAATATTTTGAAAAATAAAAAAAAATCTGAAATGTGCGCTGTGACTAATGGCTATTTTAATCCCCAAATTCTCAGATGAAAAACTCTAGACAGCATTTTTTTTTTTTATTCTTCTCATAAAAAAAAAAAATCTTTACATATCCTGAATAGGAACTTTGTTCTAGACTACAGTGGTTCTAAAAAGCAATGGGGGCTCAGTAAGGATGATCACAGTTTGGACCCAACATTGAGTTTAACATGTACTGGCTACTAATCACCCCTGTGAGTACTGCTTGCTGAGATTAAGCAGCTCTCAGCTTTAGCAAAGTGTGATGGTAAATTGAGTGTATGGTCTCAATAAAACACACAAAACATGAACACTGGACAGAAGGGTACTTAATTACTTACTTGCTAGCTCAAACACGTCTGGCACCTCCCGGGCCAGTTTCTCGGGCCACGTCTGCTATCGGCCCAAAGATAACCACAGGCCTCAGGAACCCAGCTGTATCAGAACATCGTATCACCAGAGGTTAGCATGAAGTAAAACTTAAAAACATGACACACGTCTCAGGGTACACATATATTAGTCCAGTGAGATAACTAGTACACACCAAACTATCTAAGCTGCTAGTACCATAACCTACCCGGCTTGTATTTTTCAGTGTTTACAAGGGAAAACCTACTTACTCTACCTCACAACCCTGAAATTAGCTTTGTCCTACAATAAAGTACAAAATAAAGCACAGTAAAGATGAAAGCCCCTGGTTTATTGCTGTAACTGCCTTGGCCTCTGTACTCTTACCTTCCCTCAGCACTACCCTCTCATAGGCAGGGAACTTCGTCTGAACTGGTTGGGCTGAGAGGTCCTCCCTGCTTTTCCGCAAATTCCTTTTAGAACTCCGCAATCCTCTGAATCTCCAGAAGTCTGCTCTGTCGCCCCCAGGTGTTTTAGGAAGGGTATACTGCACACTGGATAACTGCTCAGCTCTGGACAGAGAAGACAAAAGGTATAAAATTAGCTGCGAATTAGAGTGAATTGTGTTTCGGCACTGAACATTAAATATTACACTGACTGGAAAGAAAAGTCATGTAATTTACTCTTACTGTAACACCACTGTAGAGCACCGAGTGGTAACTGGTTAGCCAATTATCATGGTGATTACGGATCTGCCATCACAGACTAAACAATAAATACAGTAAACTGTGTAATAGAAGCTAAAGTGACATTTGTCAGTCTCAATAAAAGCCCTATTTGTAAAACTAACCCAACCATACGAGTTAAGCTGAGTAATGCAGCAGGCCTCGATGATCAGTGGTGGGGCTAATAAGAGGATTTATTTCCTGAATTATGACAAATGTGTGAAATGCAGCAAACCAAATAAATAATTGTAATGGATTGGGACTTAAATCTTTCTTTGTTTTTTCAGATTTATATTGCTCCTTTTCCTCTGTCTGTACCCTTGCCCATTCATCAAATATAAGAACAAACAGTACAGTCATTAATGTATACCATCAAACATCTTTTACCTATTCTTGTTGGGGATTATGCCTCTTTCCACTTCCTGGTGGTTCTTGCCAATACGGATAGCGAGCCAGGAGCCTAATTTGCCATTGTAGAGTGTGTCTACCACACGGAAAACCTCTCCCTTGTTAAAGCTCAGCCCATACGGTGACTCTTTTTCATATTCAAAATGTGTCCGAATGTAGAACGAGTCACCTACGTCTGATTCCACTATCCTCCGATACACTGAAGCCAAAGATAATAGAGAGAATTAGTTTTGATGTACAATTTTTATGCATTGTGTTTACACTACAACACATTACTTAATGTTGTCGTCACTCACCATCCTTTTTCTTCTGTGCCAAAATGGTAACTTCTTCTCCTTTTGGAAGATCAAGCAGAAAAAGCACAGCCTCTTCCCGGATGATGTTTGCAAAGTCCACGTTGTTCACCTGCAGAAGAAGAAATTAACTTACTGAGGGACAAATCCTAATGCTACTTTTAATCACAGCTGTTATATGCTTAAAAGAACATCCAGAAATCTACTGGATTAAAGTTTACTCTGCTCAACTTTGAGTAACTTTGTTTCTTGACCACAACTCATCTGATTTCTTACAGGATAAAAGTAACTGAAGAAAAGAAAACTACACAAGCAGAGGAAAGTATTTCCCTTTCAACTGAGCAGCCACCCCCTCTTCTCCTGCTGCTGTCCTTAAAACAATAACTACTGTTTATTGACTCTGCTTGAGGGGCAGCGGGGGAACCAGAAACACATGGACTGAGTCACTGAACCACAGAAAGACACCTTTATCCTTCCCAGAAACAGAAGGGCTTGACGTCTTTATCTCCAGCTAGCACACCATGACCGAGGGGAAGCCACCTAAAGCTGGAAAACAATGTCCTGGAAGTCTCTGAGATGTGTTTGTGCAGCAGGGAAAACACAGACACATAAAGAGGTTTACAGTGTAGAGTGGGAGGAATATAAGACATTGCTTATTCATTAAGAAAAGCAGATAGCATAATGGTTTAACAGATAAACAGCTTCTAAATATTCATTTC